>OLKM01002130.1:0-83712 GCA_900291075.1 Melanogrammus aeglefinus
GAACTGAAGAAATGGTTATAGTAAAGGGTTTAGAACTGAAGAAATTGTTATAGTAAAGGGTTTAGAACTGAAGAAATGGTTATAGTAAAGGGTTTAGAACTGAAGAAAGGGTTATAGTTAAGGGTTTAGAATTGAAAAAAGGGCTATAGGAAAGAGAACAGAAGATAGGACTATCTACCCTTTGACCAGTCTGTCTTTTCATTGAGTGCTACCCTAACCCTAACCCCAGAGCTGAGGCAGGTGAAGCACAAGAATAAGAGGCTGAAGACAGACGGAATAGCGGCTGTACGGTCGTACGTACAACATATTTTATCCTGAGCTAATGTTCCCTTCTCCGCGTTGTTTACACGTCACACGTGACTAGGGCTAATTGCAGATGGAAACGGTAATGTGGCTTTTTTGAGTCAACGTGGCGGCAAGGAATGGAAGGCGGATCTAAGTAAGTCCTAAAGATGGCCTCCGCCACCTTAGCTCAACGCTCAAGCTACGCTAAGCTTGTGCCAAAGCTTCAGGCACACAGAACAAGTCCCACCGCAGCCATGCACGCTGCTTTCTCCAGTACTGTCGCCATATCGCAGATATTTTTGTGTCACTTTGAAACGATGTGATTGTTTCCAACTCAAAGGGCCCATTTTGTACCACCAAGGTGTCTCCGTCATTTTTCAGGACCCAACTTATTAATGCACACTGTCTCAAAATGTGGGCCCTTTAAGTCGGATGTGTTTTGTGTTGCAACTTATTAAAGACAACATGAAAAAGCTTTTCAGGGATTGTGCTTACTTCCCTAATATGCAGTATTATGGGAATATCTACAAATAACGCATTTGAGATTTAAACAGACCAAGCCAAATTGACAAAGTGTCCCCTTCCTCATATAGCTGTCATCAGCTTTAGAAGATGAGACATTTAGCGGATGTAAGGTGTACTGTCCGTTTTCCGTTTTCATGTTGGCTTTAACGTACGTCCTTTTTTAAGTGCAGTCGCTCTGAACATCCCTCAAGATGCTCGACTTTGAATCTCATTCCACGTGTAATGAAACTAACAGTCACTGTTTGGTACGCCTGTTGAACACCCCCCCCCCCACACTTAAGTTCCACAGGTGTCTGTGGCCCCCCTGCGGATGGTGCTGGACGATCTGGACGTCCTGGAGGAGCTCATAATCCTCCTGGACCCAGAAGGACACGGGGTGAAGTGCACCCGACACCTGGCGTCGTACTGCTCCTTCCCCTCCACCTGGATCAACTACACCTACTCCATGAGGGACAGCAAGAGCCCACTGAAGACCCTGCTAGAGGGGGTGACCACCAAGAACCCTGAGTGGACGGTGGGGGACCTGGCCCGGTTGCTAGGGGAGATGGGGCGCACTGACGCTATAGTGGTCCTGGCTAAACTCAGGCCGAGTGTACACACCGTCTGAAGGCCAGTGTGTGTTCTTGCGACTTCATCTCGTAAGCAACACAGCAGGGGGTCTGACCCGAGTCTCAAGGGCTTGTGACGTGCATGTCGAACCAATTCAGAGTGTGAATGCAAAGGCCACAAATGTTGCCGACCACTGAGGAGTGTAGCGAGAGGGGGTGGCAAACATGTACCAGACTTCATGGTCTTAACTTGATAACATAGCATTGAAAGAAAAAAATTTACAATTTTTTAAGTTTTTTTTTATGTTGTACCAATATTGTATTATTGTATATATTGCATACATGTATAAATGTATGCAAGTGTGTTTGCAGACGTGACAACTTCCACCATATCGTATTGCAGTTACATTTTTTCAAGGTTTTCCAAAACCTTGAAAGAAATCTGAAAAACCTGTATACCCAAAATCTGGTCCACATATTCCTCAATGTCTCATCAGTCGATCATACACCAATCCGCTTCAAAGCCTCAGCCTGCAGAGCATTAGCATGTTTGCAGAACATTGCTTACACAAAGAGTTAGCCCATGTAACCACAGGTATTTTCTTTAGAAAACATACATAACTAGTTCAGGATGCATGATGCTGAATAATTAGTTTTCCATTTTATTGTAGACTTGTATGCCTTTTTTTCAACGTGAACCTTTTTTTTCACTTTGATTCAATAAAGTACGATGATACAAAATATTTGATTTGCTCAATGTTTGTTCAAACATCTTTACATCTTTATTAAGCAAATAACATTATAAATAAAAAAGTGCATAGAAAAATTAAACAGGTTTAGAAATATGTATACAATTATTTACAAACTCAGGGTTTATTTGTACAAGGTAACAAAGACACGTTTAAAGTCCACACATTTTTCTAATTTTTATGTCTTTTACACTTTTATACTTTAAAATAACCCTACTATATATTTATATATAATAACATACAGCTTTCTGAACAGATTCTGGGAGCGACGGTCCTGGTAACTTCAGGTTTTGACTAGTGCTTTGCATCCTTCATTAACACACACACACACACACACAAACACATGCACGCACACACACATACACGCACGCACGCACACACAGGCCAGCTCTGCAGGACATTAACACCAGCCCACTCTTTCATCCTCTTTTTTGCAGTATACCAAAAAGTCCATCTGAACAACTGAGGTAGAATCCTTGAAAGCAGTTGGGAGTGACTCTTGTTTTGCAAATGGATGATTGACATGAACATCTGGGCTCCATCCCAACACTTATTCTTTCCACAAGGGACTCTCCAATGGGCTTGTGAATTGGGGGTGTTCCATGTCAACAATGTGTGGTTGGGGGTGGGGGAGGGGGGAGGGCAAACTGCTCACAAACTTACTCTGTGGGTGATTCTAAAGTTGTCGGAATTCTGTCCAGGAAAACTCAATTAAGAAAAGAAAAATTAAATAAATAAAACATTTTTTTTAAAAAAGACCTGCTTTAGAATCATTTGTCCATAAATCACAACCAACATCTGACCTGAAGTACGATTCAAGTAAAAGAAAAAAGGAAACAAATAAATGAAGAAATGCAAAAAAGGAACATAAAAAATCTCACCGAAAATCTCCCATGATGCATCTATACCTACACAGAAAAAAACGCCAATTAGGCCATCCCATAATCTGAATGGAAACATGAATAAATAGGATGAATCTGAATCGTGTGGGTTCACCATCACCACGAACATAGACTCAGAACCACTGGTCCTGGTCTGCCGTAGCAACATCTCTAGACTATCCTCACGGTTCTCTCAGGAGAACCGATGTCCGTACAGCGAGGCTGTACCAGTTTACCAGCCGGGGAACACGCTGGGATTAACATGATTGGTGCCCCGTGATTGGACTACACACGGGGGGGGGGGGGCTGCTCCCATTGGTCAGCAGAGATACTGCAGGAAGAAAACAAGTGACATTAAAAAGAACACATCTTAAAAAAAAAAAAGCGTAATGTACAGATTCGGTCTTGAACTTGGGCCTGATTGATTAGTGTTTTCTACAGACACTTCTTTGCCCTAAAAAGTTACCGATTTTTTAAATGACAATCTCCAGATGAAACCGTTGCACTGAGATAACTCGCTCGTCATTGACGTTGAGTAGAACTAAGCTGAATCCAGGTGCGATGTACAGTGACCGCCCCCCACCTCGAGGGACTGAAATGGGAAGAGGATTATTGAATGCGCATGATTCGAATACACGGCAGAGAACGACATTGATTTTTAGGGAAATCTCTCGTTAAAGACCCTTTCCAATCTTAGCACCAGTTTCTTGTGATGATTATACACACACGGGTATCTACGAATAAAATGAACGACGACGTAACAAAATGAGTAAAACAAGTTGAATGACGTGCGGGGAGGGGGGTGGGAGAGGAGAGGGGGGCGGTGGCACCCCGATGGCGAGAGGAGAGGATGGAGCCCACATGATCAGGCATTTGGCCGGACAGGAACCCAAACAACGACATCAATCACACATAAAAAAGGAATCCCTCTCCCCACCGGTCTACAAGTTATCGTCTGTGATTGAATCAAATAAGGCTTGACGTGTGCATTAAAGAGAAGATCCAGGTTGCAGAAATAGAGACACTCCATTGGCAGGTTAATCGTGAACCCCCCGCGCTCTCTCTCTCGCTGCTATAGCTACCTCCGTCCCGACCGGGGGATCGCGGCCGTTTGCGCCCGGGTGTGTTTGCAGAGCGACCGTGGCCACAGAGCGTTTCACCGTCCGCGCAGAACATAAAAGCAGGCAAGACACTCGTCGTCATCGTCATCAGCAGGTAGGTTACGCTCGGGTTCCTCTGGTCTAACACCCGTCTCCAGCACTGGCCCCCCGCTCTGCTCCCAGTCTCCCCTTCCAAGTGGCTTACTCCCCTGCTGTGTGGACCAGAACGCCCCAAGCCCCCCCCCCCCCCCCCCCCCCCCCCACCCCAGAGCCTCATCCTCCTCAGAGGGAGGCGGGGCCCTCAGTTGAGGTAGCGGCGGCAGCGCCGCGCGCCGCAGTTACAGCCCAGCTTGTTGCTGGCGTCCTCGATGGGGAACTTGTAGTCGTACGTGAGCTCCTCGCCACGGTAGATCTTGCGCAGGGCAAAGATCACGATGTGCTTCTGGCCCTCCACGTTGATGACGCGCGAGTAGCAGTTGGGCTCGCACGAGTGGTTGATGAAGCGGGCGGCGTTGCCGTGCATGGTGGCGTCCACCACGTCGAAGTCGTCGATGCGGAACATGTAGCAGCCGATGCCCTGAGGGTGGGAGGGGGGCAAGGTGAGGATCAACGACGTCGCAGTGTAGATACACACCTTACTCAACGCACACATCGGCCATAAAAGACACAAACACACACCTACAGACAGACAGACAGACAGACAGACACACCGCCACTACCACCTGCCCTAGCAGGGACTAGCGGAGCTAGCTATCACCTTGCTGTCGTAGTACTTCTCCCGTTTGTCGGTGAGCACAGAGCGAATGACGTTGCCGGCGTACTCGATGACCATCTCTCCAGCCTCGATGTTCCGTTTGCAGAAGAGGCCGCGGCCGTGGATGGCAGATCTGAGAAGGGGAACCAGGGGTACTCGATCAGAAAAACACAGCGTCTCAAGCAATGGATCTCTCTGGGTCTCTTTGTAAATAGATTGCATTTATACCGTGCTTTTCCAACCAGTGGCCCTCAAAGCGCTTTACAATATTGTCTAACATTCACCCATTCATGCACACATTCACACACTGACGGCGGAGTCAGCCAAACGAGGCAATAGCCTTGGGGAGCAGTTAGGGAAAGGTGTCTTGCTAAGGGACACCTCGACACAGCCGGGGATCGAACTAGCAACCTTGTTGGTTACCAGCCAACCTGTTCTACCTCCTGAGTCACATGCAGCACATTTATCATTTGCTTATCAACACATTGCGAAAGATTTAGTATATTTTTGTACAAAAAGACGATTGGATGTTAAAGACGAGCTGGTCTAAAGACAGCCACCAGCAGAGGAGAGGAGATGCTGACCTGTACACTCCTACTGCCTCCTTGGATGTCTTCTCCAGATGTCTGAAGCGCATCGCCATGGGCAGCTCCAGGCTGGTGGCTCTCCTACGTGGGGACAAAACACAGGACACCAGCTCAGTATGGTTCTAGAGGACAGAACTCTAGCTCAGTATGGTTCTAGAGGACAGAACTCTAGCTCAGTATGCTTCTAGAGGACAGGACTCTAGCTCAGTATGCTTCTAGAGGACAGGACTCTAGCTCAGTATGGTTCTAGAGGACTCTAGCTCATGTTGGTTCTAGAGGACAGGGAACTAGTTTGATAGGGTTCTAAATGACAGTACCCTGGTCTGATATTGTTCTAGAGGACAGGACACTAGCGCAGTAATGAGTGGGACACTATCTAATACATATTATAAATCTATAGAACTGTATGATGGGGGCTCCATTAAACCCTTCCCTCACTCTGGCTCCTGAGAAAACCTTAGACCCGTACCTGGTGGACTTTAGAAGGACGTCGTCCTCCTCGTCGTCGTAGAGCTCGATGTCAGGGAGCTGGCGGTGCTGAGAGGCCAGGAAGTTGAACATGTCAAACGTTGACTTCCTGTTAAAGGAAGACAAAATAAACACTCAATAAAAAGTTTTCCGTAGAACGGTTTCATGGCCTGTAATTAATAAATACATGTTTATTAATATTTAGGACAGTGCTTTGTTATTAATGAAATAATCCAAAACCACAAAAAACAAGACTCAACCGGTAGAGGTTGGTGTGATGGAGAGATCTGAGTAGGCGAAGGATTAAGAGCAAGAAACAGCCACATCCTGTTAGTTCAAGGAGTCATGGGGGAGGATTGAGACAGCGTCAAAGCATTTTCCTTGCAGGTAGATTCTTTGGAACTCTTTAACGGTAGATTCTTTGGAACTTTGGAACTAGATTTTTTTGGAAGTCTGGAATTTTCCATTGTGCACAGAAAGCGCACAATACGGCTCATCAGGTATATAAAGAATAAAAAGATGTCGAAAACATAATTGAGTTACAGGGGTAGAGTAGGACGGATGAGGGTAGTACGGTTGCGAGGGTACAGCTGGGGGTGTACAGGCGTGAGGGTAGAGATGAGCGTTGGACCACGTACCTCAGGTAGAGCTCCGAGCGGGCACAGCCGCTGGGGTTCACGGGCAGGTCGTCCTCCTGGTTGAACTGCTTGAAGAAGCGGAAGTTGTGGCGCTGGCAGCGGCCGGCTCCCTGCAGCTGCTCCACCAGGAACACCACCGCGTCGTGCACCAGGCCAAGCACGCGGGCGCCCGTCATCCCAGAGAAGGTGAGCTGCCTCAGCCTGGCGATGGCGCGGGCCTCCTGCACGCCCTCCATGACCGCCTTCCACGCCACTGTGGAGGAGGAGGAGGAGGACGTCAGTGTCACAGAGTGTCGGGGTAAGCCCGGCTATTGCCAGGCCAAGATCAAATCGTAGATTGCACGTTGGTCTGGGGAGGCTGCTGTCATCTTCTTCAGCAAAATAGGCGTGATCAACGGGCCTAGTTCAACTGACTGTACACAATTGGCTGCTTGCCGTCGCTTCCCTGTCATCATTGTGTTAAACCACTGCCAGTGCCTTCTCAGGCAGTATGCTATTGTGCAGGCTTTCTTTCAACACCGTACGAGATGGGTAGCGTGACGCTGTCTCTGCATCAGACATCGCTTCCGCCGGCATTTTCCAAAGCCAGTCCTTACGAGCAAAAAAGCCAGTGGTTGAACGAGATAAGAAACGCTGTCACTGTTTACCTGTCTCCAAGGACACGGTTCCATTTTAAAATGTCAATAGAAAGGGCTTTAAAGAGATGCCCTTTCTATTTCTAAACACTCAATCCCAGGTACGCGTTACCTGCCCGCACACACTTCAGCCAAATTGAGATGCCAAAACTATCAAGGTCCGCGAGCAAGTGGAGAAAGAAATCCATACTATTAAACATAAGTGTTTTTCAGAGATGAAAGTAACATGAGAAAAGACTTTGCATTTTTTTTTTATGCAGTATTATACCCCTTCAAATGAGAAGATACAATTAACATACCGTGATATAATACCGTTACCATCTATGCCTCAAAGCATACCGTGATATACATTTTAGTCCATACTGTTCAGCCCTATATCGGTAACACACCCACATTAAGATTAAGTGATGCTCACAGATTCTGAGGTGCAGGCTTGGTCACAAGAAAAGTTGAAGAAAAAAGGAAAATATAGAAAAATAAAATAATGTGTCAAAAAAAATGTCTTATTTCTAGTAGGTTGATTAAAATCGTGTTACAAAGACGAAAGCTCCAGGGTTTCCGCTACATGTAATTGATCGTGGCGCACCGCCACGGCAAAATAAAAGCCGCCACACCTTCAGAATATTTTTTAAATGTTGTTTCATGTTTATATTAATGTAAATGATTGTATTAAATCTGATTTCGGCACAAAACATGGTGTTTTCCGTGAAATATGACGCTACGCTGCAAATAGCATACCCTTATTTTGAAAAACCAACACCGGAACACCGGAGTCACCACCTGCCTGTCTAGCTGCAGCGCGCGAAAGACGAAGAGAGTAGGAGAGACAATAGTCCGACGTGGAGGGAGAGAAAAGGGTGAAAGAAAGGTACCTAAGCTAGGTTATATTTGATACAGTTTTGTTAAAACCAGTGAAAAACGACCCTAATGTATAGATGGATTAGGTTACAGAAAAAATCCAGAGTCGGGAAAAATGTGTTATTGATTGGTTATACGCATTATTTCTATCATTATTTCAGAGAGATTTTTATTTTTTATCTTATTTTTGTACCATTGACACTTGTTAAAGAGAGATTACTGTAGGCCTAATAAAGCATGTTGAGTCTTTGGTTATACAGTAGAGATATTCTTTTGATGTAGATTAATTTTTAACCGTAAAATTTATTTTTCTATTGATAGAGGAAACCCGTTATGTTTCAGATGACGTTTACAACAACAACGTTTTGAACAGCAGGACATAACGTTATCTTAGGTAATGCCCAGGTAATTTTCTGCCATGACTCTTTTCTGGTTACATTTTCAGATGAGTATATTAAACTATTTTCAAAAGAAGAGAAAGGATCCAGAGGAAGAGAGTCCGGTAACCTTACATAAAGGAGAGGCTCAATGTTCTTGACTTATTGTCGTGATGTTATTCCCTCAAAAAAAAACGAGACACCCATTGATAGATAGACAGACAGACAGACAGATAGGCCTAGATAGATAAATATGTTCCATTATTCGCCTTGTGGAGCCAGTCAGTCCTGTGCCTGTATGCAAATTAGCCATGTGCGCCAATGTAAATTTGTTTGAGTGAGCGACAAATGAGTGCAGATCATGATTTGCAGATGCAGCAAAACAGTCTCTGCAATATAGCCAAAGTGTAGTTCACTCTTTCATATGGCTGTCTGTTCTAAAAGCATACGGCTCCTTTAAATGCGTATGCAAATTTCAATTGTATGTCATGAGCGACTTGAGCGACCAAAGCGAACAGAAATATTCGCAGCGATTTTTATCAGCGACCAAAGCGTCTTTGGTCGCTCAATTCGCTTTTGGTGTGAACGTACAGTTAGAGCTCTTTTTCAAAAAGCCAAGAAAAATGAAGTGCTCTCAGCCAGGCTGCAAACTGTGCCATTAGATTAGACAGATGTATGCTTGCTAAAGTACAAACATTCAGTTTGTAGTCACTATTTCAAATGTTAAAAATTTTCAAATCTCACAGGAGACATGAGGGCACAGTTGTGTATGTAGTTGTGCTACAGCCTTGTACTTTTTGCCTCTTCGTTTAGACCAGTGGTTTTCAATAGGTGAGGCGCGCCTCCCCTGGGGGGCGCCAAAGAGTCGCAGGGGAGGCGCGAACCAAGCGAAGAAATATTAGCAGTTAACTCATTGTTCGTGCTTGCGTGTGTGAACAAGTTGGCCCATTGAAAAATGCATCGCTTTCTGATACAACCACCGAAGTCAGCAGAAAGGGAGGAGCCCACAAAAAAACGTAGGAAATATGATCCCGATTACTTAAAAATAGGGTTTACATGGTCGGGTTCCGAGAGCGCACCTCTGCCACAATGTGTGGTGTGCAAAGAGGTTTTGGCTAATGATAGTATGCGGCCATGCAAACTGCGCCCGTCATATGGAAACAAAGCACACGACTTTTAGTTAACAAGCCACTGGGAGTTTTTTGAGAGGAAACGTGAATGAATTGCGGTCACAAAAAGCAGTAATTTGTTCGTTTGGCACCACTAACGTCAAGGCAACTGAGGCATCTTATCCGAGCTGCTGCTCTCCGTTATAGCGAAGGCAGGCAAGCCCCACACTGATGGAGAAACATATCTGCTCCCTGCAGCTAGAGAAATGTGTTCAGTGATGCTGGGAGAAGCAGCTGCAGCTAAACTTGACACGATCCCAGTATCTGACAACACCATCCAGCGACGAATATCCGACATGGCTTACGACGTCAAAGAACAGGTGGTGAACAGTGTTCGCAAACCATACACGCCATTCAACTGGATGAGTCCACTGACGTTGCACACTGCGCTCAATTGATGGTGTACGTCAGGTTTATTGAAGAGCTAAATGTGCGCGAGGATTTTTTGTTTTGCATTCCCCTCCCTGCCCGCACAACAGCAGATGAACTTTTCAAGGCTCTGAATGATTTTTACCAGGCCGAAGGCCTTGAGTGGAGCCGGTGTTGTGGCATATGCACGGATGGAGCAAGGGCCATGACCGGCCGTCACAGCGGTCTTGTGAAACAAGTGCAGACCGTTGCCCCGGCCGCTGTCTGGAGACACTGCATCATTCATCGCCAGGCTTTAGCAGCAAAAAAGATGCCCAAAGAATTTTGGCGGTTCTGGATGAGGCAGTGAAAATTGTGAACATAATTAAATCACGTGCCATAAACGCACGCATGTTTAGAATCATCTGCGATGAAATGGGCGCTCAATTCAAGCAATTGCTCCTGCATTCCGAGGTGAGGTGGCTCTCTCGGGGTAAAGTCCTCACCAGGCTCTGCGAGTTGCGAGAAGAAGCCTTCCTCTTCCTCACCGAGATAAACTCCCCACTCGCAAAACATCTGGAAGACATGAACTGGCTCGCGCTGTTGGCTTATCTGTCTGACATTTTCGAGCGGATCAACACCCTGAATACTTCTCTCCAGGGCAAAGAGTGCAATGTGTATACGGCACACGACCAAGTGTCTGGCTTCATGAAGAAGCTGGATGTGTGGTGTGCCCGTATTGGAAGGGGCTCTGTTGAAATGTTCCCGACATTGGAGGATACGCTGGAGAAGACAGCGCAGCCGCTCAGCTCTGTGAAACCGGTCATCAGCGCGCATCTGAGTGGGCTGCGTGACCAGTCCGGAGAGTATTTTGGAGAGGAGCCACTGGGAAACCAGTGGGTCCGGAACCCCTTCTCCTTCCCACCCACAGTCCGAGATGATCTGAGCATACACGAGGAGGAGGCTCTTGTCGAGCTCAGCTCAAATGTGGACTTGAAACAGAGACTGGTGGAAAATGCCGATTTACGCAATTCTGGTTGAGTATCGAGAGCGAGTTTCCCCATGTGTCCGCCAAAGCCCATGAGAGTCCTGATCCCCTTCACCTCCACTTACCTATGTGAATGTGGGTTTTCCGCTCTGACCCTTATCAAAAAACAAAATACCGGTCAAGGCTACAAGTACAGGATGGACTTGAGGCTGTTTTCTTTCTTCTGTGCAAACCTCGCATTGAACAGCTGTGCGCATCAAAAGGAGCGCCCGCACTGTTTCGCATTGAGAATAGCGACAAGTGTATAATTAGCCTAAAAGTAGGCCTAAATCGGAATATGGAATGTGTTGACGTCTGTTAAATTCAGGATATCTTTATTAATATTATTATTATTATTATTATTTCAGTTGACGTCTCGTGTTGACGCGAGTTCAGTTTGACACTGGCGTCTGTTAGGTTGTCTGCTGTTGAAAACGATCGTTTATGAATTTGCAATGACAGTTCAATTTTAAAAGTAGGCAAAGGCCCTCTGTTCGTGATGTTTCAATAAAAGTAGCCTCTGACCTGGAAATATTGGATGGACATTTTATGAATAGGCCCTTTCTTGTGAATGTACTTTGTTAAAAGAAATACAATTAAAAAAAACATGTAGGCCTATTGGGCTATCAGTTGTTTTTGAAACAGCATTCCAGGAACACAAAATACCTGTGTGGGGTAGGTTGGGGGGGGGGGGCTTGGTCCTCCTTACCTTTTCCAAGGGGAGGCTCACATTCAATAAAATTGAAAAACCCTGGTTTAGACGTTTACTGTTGCCACAGCGCTAGGATAAAGCAAGGCACAAGCTCTGTGGCACTGGCAGCATCTGACAGATTGACGCCTCTTCTAGATGCTGCTTTAATTTGTTGTTGTTGCGTTTGTTGTTTTGGCCTAGTGATACTGCAAGATCCTCTTTTCGATTATTATTTTCAATTCATGTACCGGAAACCCTGTAGTAAATAATGTATTTAGAAAAACATTCAGTTTGAAATAGTCATAATTTCACATTTCAAAATTCATGTTGTTGTCGGCGTCGTCGTCACCCCCCCTCTTCCACTCGGGCAGACCTCCCCCACGGTTTAAAAAAATCCTGGAGGAAACCCTGAGCTCTCTAGCCCAGTTTGAACCTTCTTATGTACACAAAGCAAGCCGCAATGTTCCGTTCATCTTCCCACGGAATGCAAAGAACCAAGCCAAGGGAAACAAATGACAAAATGAAAAATGAGTTTCACCCCGGTTCCCCCCGGTCCTGCCCCCCTCCAATGAGAAAGCGTGCCTGACGGGTGACGGGGGCAGGCCTACCCTCTATGCTGTCCGCCTCCACGCTGAAGCCGTCGTCGCTGGTGATCTGGAAGCGCAGATGTGGCTGGTCTTTGTTGGGAGGGCTCTCTTCGTCCTCTTCCGATGGTAGGGGTTCGTCGTCGGAGCTGGAGGCAGCACCTAGCGCAAAGACACACAAACAAGGGCTTTAGACGATATACTTATTGTGAATTTGTTGAACTAGGGCAGGGGTTCTCAAAGTTTCGACAGCTGAGGGCCAATTTAGGAACCCAAAATTTGAGTGAGGGCCGCCAAAGGAAAAACAATTAGGCGGGAAACGCCGTCAGCATCCCAGTGGTGAAAAAAACATTGCACCGTGGACCTCTGGGCGTGAGGTCTAAATCACGAAACTGAGGTTCATCCTTTCAAAGTCGGATTAAAACTAAGAACTGTAACAGGACTTAATTGAAAGCTAGAGAAAGTCGACTTTTCTCTTTATATTTATTTATTTTTGCTTAAATTAATAGTGATATAATAATAATAAAAATTGAAATCTTTTTTTTTTCTTTTCTTTTTTAACTTACATCTGTATTTTTCTGCGGGCCGCACTTTGAGAACCAATGAACTAGGGGTACCAAGGTACTACTTGTGTATTAGTCGAACTAACAAATCAACAAATATGAATACACAAGGAGTATTTAAGTACTTAGATGAATTAGGGGTACCTGAGTACTTCCTGTGTGGTCGCTGAACTAGGGGTACCCGAGTACTTCCTGTATTGGCTGAAACTGAGTACTTACTGTTGGTTAGCGGAACTAGGGGTACCTGAGTACTTCCTGTATTGGCTGAACCTGAGTAGTTCCTGTGTACTATCTGAACTGGAGTTAAAACCCAAGAACTCTGTGTGGAGCTGAACGAGGGCTACCTGAGTACCTCATGTGAATACTTCCTGTGTACGAGCTGAACTAGGGGTAGTACTTCCTGTATACTAGCTGAACTAGGGTTTGTACCTGAGTACTTCTTCCAGTCCGTGAGCCCGCTGTGTCCGGTGGTCTCCCAGGAGGGGGGCTTCCCAGGGTCGCCCCGAGATGCCGCCAGAGCGTCCCAAGACCTGCAGGTGTAGGACCTTATTGTTACACAAGCAAAGGATATACATTTGCATGAACATTTAAAGTATTTAGCACACACTTTTATCCAAAGCGACTTACAATAGGTACATTTGTCGGAAAGAAAGAGAAATGATACATCGCTGTCGGTACATTAAAGGACAATTCCGGTATTTTGAACATTGAGCCCCCTTTCTGGTTTGTCTAGGATGAAATAGAGTGGTTAACACCGAAATTTTGAATATTTGTCCTGTCTCCAGTATTTGGCTAATTTCTAATCGCCCCTGCCTGCTTCACAATGGCTGGCTATGGGCATTCACAAACACCCCATAACCTTTGCTTTCAGAACTGTGAAACTCATCGATTGGTTAGTGGTGTTCGTTGATGTTCTTCATCAAGTATCGTAGCGAAATACAGTTTCTTGTGTGTTTTATTTGCCATTTTGGAAATCAGCATTTTGTAAATGAAACGGAAACCGGATCGGACACGGAAACAGAAAGGGGATTGGTTGTAGTCTTTTCGTTCGGTTCTAGCCCTACTGTTGATACGGAGAACTGAGTGAAAAGACTATAACCACCCCCCATTTCTGTTTCCGTGTCCGGTCCGCGTCGGTGTTGCCCATAGCCAGCCATTGTGAAGAAGGCAGGTGCAATTCGAAGTTAGCCAAATATTTGAGACAGGACCAATATTCAAACATTTCGGTGTTAGCAACTCTATTTCATCCTAGACAACCAGAAAGGGGGCTCAATGTTCAAAATACCGGAATTGTCCTTTAAGCAATAACAATCGCTAGGTAACCATTCCCTGTTTAAAACAAAAAAAGCTAGGATAAGTGCAGTTTTTATGTTGACTGCTTCCAATGTTGTGTTGGTCATCATACAAAGAATGATTTATTTCTTTTTTGGTGAATAGTACACAACATAAGGAACTTAATAAATTATAAAAATCGCACATTATATCGCAATTAAAACATTGCCAAAAATAATCGCAATTAGATTTCCCCAAATCGTTCAGCCCTAACGCGATAGACATACGAACGTACGCTTGCCACTATTGTAAATGCCATATATATAGTACATAGGATTCGCATGATAGGAATAGATCTATTCCGATTAGAAATCTGATCAAAAGTGTCCATGTAAACACGGCTAGTATGTTGGATTCATGTTAAGACATTTCAATGCGGGGGAAATATGAACAAATGTCTAATCGACCAAAACAAGCGCACCCCCTGTTGAAGACCTCTGCTCTTGAGTGAAATATACTGCTCTTGATCTATCCACCTTCTAAAGGTGAGTAAAATGACGCTAAACGCCCCTTTTATGTGAATGCGAATTATACCGAAAGTAGAAACCTGGATTGACAAATCGAATCCTAAGTGAGCTTCGTAGTACCATATTACTCTTATCACGGGTTGCGTCTCTGTCGATCCAGGTTTTCCCAAGAAAGTCTGGGTATGTTCAGCGGGGTTCGTAATACAGGGCACTGGTGGTATAATTGATCCCCTTTAAGTCTACCTTAAAATCAAGTTCAAAAACCAAACCCAGCCTTACCGTGAGCTGTCTGAGTCGCTGAGCCGCTCCTCCTTCATGGTGTCCAGGTTCAGCACCCCCTTCACCGTGGGGGTTTTGATGCGGACCCCGGATGCCCGGTTGCTAGCGAAACTGGGCCTGTGGTGGTCTTGGGCCTCCACAGGGGCCTCTGGCTCCAGGAAGTCAACCTTCGACTTCTTGGTGACGGTGCGGTCCGAGAGCGAGGACACCCTCTTCATGCGGACGTGGGTCCGTGGGCGCGACATCGACGGCGGTTGGGGCGGCTTTGCAGGCGGCACCGGGGGTTCGATGAGCAGGCCGGGGGGCAGGACCAACGTGGAAGGACTCAGGGTGCGGGGGCCGCTCCACTTGGGGGTGTAGTTGCTGGCCATCGCTTGGTTGATGATGGCTTGGGCACTTTCACCAGGCGTGATCGGAGGGTTCTCCTTCAAGGGCGTAGGAAGCACTGGATCCTTGACAGTCTTTGGCTTCCTGGGTGCGGTTTGCTCCTTCTTCCTCTTGGGCTGCTTGTTCTCGGGGGCCCGGCCCTCGCCCGACGCCTTCGCGCTCTTCCTCGGCTTCTTGGCTTTAACGGAGGCCGTGGCTCCGTTGCTGTTATGGGTGAGCAGATGAGCGATGGTGGTCTGGTTCTGAACTGCAGGGGTCCCGATCTGGGGGAGGGCCGTGGCAACGCTCGCTCCGGGAGCAGGGGTGAGGCTGGCGGCGCCGGTGGCAGCGGGGGTGAGGTTGCCGGCTGCGGCCAGCGTGGCCGAGAGGGCGTTGTTCTGCAGGAGGCTGGCGATCTGAGTGACGCAGTTAAACGAGGCGGAGCCGGTGGTGGGCAGCTCAAAGTTGTTGCTCTCCGGGTTCTTCACGAAGATCTGGCCCAGCCGGTTCACCAGCAGCACGTGCGGCGTGGAATCCACGTTGGGACCGCCGACCTCTTTCACGGTAAGGATGGCGTGGCCGGGCAGCGCCTGGTGGACCAGGGGCTGCTGGGGCTCCAGCGCCGGCCGGGGACTGGCAAAGTTGATGGAGAACGAGGTGGCGGCTTCTTTCTGCAGGGAGGACGTGCTGTAGCCGTTCAGCAGCACGGGACCGGCGCTCGGCTGGCCCAGCGACAGAGTGGATGGACCCTGAGTCAACAGTCCAGTAGGCACAGAGGATATGGAAGGAGAGGAGGAGACGATGCTTATTGCGGTACAACCCAGCGGCTGTGCTTGAGTACATGGGTACATGGGCAGAGGAACCGATCCGTAGATCCCGACTGAGTGGATGGTGCTGGACGTGGCGGACAACAGCGGGTCGTTTTGAGGGAGGGGAATCTGTGTGACGTCCCCGACCGCCGTGAGGGTGGTCAGCTTGTCACAGAAGGATTCCAACGGCGGCATGGACATCGAGTCTTGTGAGGACGTCACACTCTGGAGCGTTATGTTAGGCAGAGGGGGCTGACTGAAACTAGGCAGTGGTGAAGTCATCTGTGAAGGATCGACGTTCACTGGAGATGGGTTGGGGAGGTCAGTCGCCATGAGAGACGAGGGCTGCAGGAGATCCAACAACGACCCCGGTTTACTCACGGGAGGACAGGTCAAAGATAGCTCTCCGCTGTTATTCGCCAAGTGGTTCATGTAGACCGTCGACACATCGGTGGTTGGGATGTAACCGCTGCTATCGGGACCCAAGAACAGGGGCTTGGAGGCTTCAGATTGGTGGGTCTCCAACTCAGTCAACCGGGTGTTGGGAGAGGCATGGTCGCACCTTTCCAAGAGGAGCGGCGTTCCAGACAGGTCTATACTAGACCCTGGGAATAACTCCTCCTGATACGTGCTCCCAGGGCCCTTCATGTTCATGGGGACGATCGAAGAGAAGAGGGTGTTCAGGTCGGCGTTTTTCAAATCCGTAAAGTCCTCGGACTTGGGCGGGTCCAGAAGAAAGGCGTCGCTCGGGGTTTGGCTTGTGGATGACATGGCGGCGGGGGGGGCGTCGGTGAGCTTGGGCAATGCTTTAGGAACCGGGCTCTCCGCGTCGGCACTGGGCCCGTTGCTCACGGTCGGGGCCTCGGGAAGCATCTTGAGGTTCTTGGCCGGGATCTGGGCGTGGCTGGAGGGCTTCAGTTTGTCCGTGTCCTCGCTGTTAGCCATGCTGGCGTCGCTCTCGGTGCCGTCGTCCACGCCGTCCAGCTGGGGGATGGGCCGGACCGAGGGGGAGGTGGGGGACTTGGGCTGCTCTCTGGAGGCGGGGCAGCTGACGATCGTCCGGGAGAAGTCAAAGTAGTGCTCCATGTCGTCGTCCGACGAGTCTTCCTTGACGGCGCAGCGGGAGTGGGACGCCACGCGCGTCCTCTTGGACGCCTCGCGGGTCCCCCTCCAGAACTGATCCTGGCCGTCGCCCTCCACCACGATCTGCCCGCCGCAGTTCATGGCCACTCCCTCGTCCAGCAGCGTCTCCTCGATCTCCAGCTCCGTCTTGAGCTCCGAGCAGAAGGCCGCGTCCGGCCCGAAGGGGAAGGCCTGGTCCTTATGCGCACCCGACCCCCCAAGGGGCGACGCGCCGTTCGCCGCCGACACCTCCTCCGGGTCCGGCGACGCCAGGAAGTTGTGCGGCACCTCCACGGAGTCCGGCTGGCCCAGGTCGAAGGTCAGGCGGGGCCGGGGGGAGTGCTGCAGGGCGACAGGGAAGGACAGGCCCGGCGAGGGAAGGCCTTCGGCGCCTTCCTGCCACGACGACGAGTGAGGGAACAACGCTGAGGTAGAGTGGGAAATCGTGTTCCCGGGGCAACGGATGGAGGAGGCGGCCCGGCCTCCGACGGGGCGGGGGGACGGAGAGGTCAGCAGGTTGTCAGTAGCACCGAGGGGGAAGGGGGCCGGGAGGGAGGACTTCCCGGTGGCGCGGAGCGTGATGGGCCCTGAGAGGGGGGGCGGGGGGAGGTGGGTTCGGAGCGGGGGGGCTTGGGAGTGGGGGCTGTGGCGCCGTGGCCGGCGCGTCTCTTCCAGGTCGCTGATGGTCAGGATGTGGTGGGGCTTCTTTATCTGGATCACTCCTAAGAGGAGCAGGCGGAGACACAGGTGTTTATCAAGGTTAGTGCTTATATTTACATTCATGGCATTTAGGAGATGCTTTTATCCAAAGCTAACTTAAAATATTTACATTTGACAGAGATAAGAGACACTATACAATATATCACTCTCGGTCCGCTAAGGATATGGAACCAAGGGCCAAGCAATCACTAACAATCGCTAGGTTAACACATTCCTCGTACACAACAAAGATAGCTAGGACAAGATGCTACACGATGCCAAGTACTATGTGATGAATGTTAATAATGAGAGATGGAGTCAGGGTGGGGGATGAGGTATACCTGGTGATGGGAGAGGCCGAGACATGCCACCAGCTGGCCTCCTAGCCTGGGGATAACTCGGAATCTTTGGCTTGGCTCCCAGTTCAAGCCGAGGTGGGACATCCGTAGAGGACTGGATGTCTGCTCCGTCGGGCTCTTGGGCTTTGATTTCTAGCAAAGATAAATACAGATTTAGATAACATTTCTAAAGCCATTCCTCAATTGAAACTAAAAGGGCTGCACAAAGATTAAAGAGATGGATTCAGAAAAGAGTGACTGAGTGACTGCGATGAGCATGTAGGAGAGTCTTTTGGAAGATCTGCAGTGTTAAATTCTTTAAAACCCCTAGCAACAAGACATGCTTTGGGTACTATACCATCAGGGGTTTCTTTTAGTGTACACACCCACCTGGTGGGCACCTGCTTTTGACCAACGTCGTCTACTTCCTCAAACATTCCTACGCCTCATTGTTCCGACGTCTCAATGGTCTGAAATATTTCCCATTAGATCGACATGCCACTATGCCGATGGTTCAATGTTCCGAAAACGGAACCCATCGGTCCGAAGGTCAGTTTGTCCGACTTTTCAAAAAGGAGGCGCATTAGGCAGACGGTTCAATATGCCGAATAGGCCTACATATAAAGAGTTTTATACCTCGCTCGCGCTCTCTCTCTCTCTCCAAAATACAATTTAGGCCTACATATCACGTTCACGATGAATATTGGAGAGCAAAGTGACAACGCTTCACTTCATTTCGACACGGTGTTTCAGCCCCATGGACAGAGAGCGGAGGTCTCAAAATTATTTATTGCAAACACAGTAAACGACACACAGGCCCACACACAGCTACTAAAGATAAAAATTGTATTTGTTTTTCACTCACCATTTGACTTCTTTACGGGAAAATTATTAATCCTAAATTCACCTCGTGACAATTCAAGCCCACAGCAACAGTCTGGCTTGGTGAAGTGCACTGCTGGAACTTCGCCTACATCGTCTTTTATTTTTGGTTTCATAATCACACATGTGGAATTGCACCTTATATGTAGGCCTATTTGGCATATTGAACCGTCAGCCTAATACGCCTCCTTTTTGAAAAGTCAGACAAACGGACCTTCGGACCGATGGGTTCTGTTTTCTTAACATTGAACCGTCGGCATAGTGGCATGTCGATCTAATGGGAAATATTTCGGACCATTGAGACGTCGGAACAATGAGACGTCGGAATTACGGCATGGCACCGTCAGAGCATACTTCAGCATTGTCCAGAGGCTCAACCTGAAGATCCTCCACCTGAGTAAGTTCAGTAGGATGGAGCCTTCCACTCTAATGTCAAGTGACTCTTGGTCATCTTGATGATTGTCACCCACAGGGTCAGCAACAATGTGAATGTCCACATCGCTGTCAATAGCAGAGACATCAGTATTTCCACCTGTGTCATTTTCTGCAGGTTGCTGTGGACTTTCAGCACCAGCCACTGGAGTCAGCATTAGCCTTGAGCGGTGAACCCTGACATAGGTCCCACCATGACGTACAAATATCACGACTCCATCTTGTCCTATCACAACTCCAGGGCCTTTCCATTCAACACAGTCCATCCTCTTGTAATAGACTTTGTCCCCGCTTTCATACTTCTCATCATTTGAACGGAGTTGCTTTCTCAGAGGTCTCCTTATTCTCTCTGAGCACTCTGCCTCAGTGAATGCTTTTCTTGCTGTGTGTAATGCTGTTAGATGTTATCCAACCCATAGTATTGCCGTCCAAGGCAGGTGGCTTATCGACTAGGACAGATTGAAGATTTGTATTTTGTCCAAATACAAGCTGGTATGGACTGAAGCCGTGGACATTCTGCATTGTGTTCTTCGCCATGAGTGCCCAATCCAGGGCCGTTCCCCAGTCACATCTGTTGTCGCTTTTAACATTCAACAGTGTCTCCGTTAGGGCTGCACGATTATTGCCAAAATGATTATCACGATTATTTTGATCAATATTGATATCACGATTATTTACCACGATTATTCATTGAAAGAAAAAATCTTTCTAATTTCTACCACCCCCTAGTGGTAGGAGCTACACACTGTGCCCCCCCCCCCCCCCCCCCCCCCCCCCTTTTTTTTCAGGCTTCGCGCCGCTGTGTGCAGGACGGACTCACGCAGTCGCAGACAGGCGCTTGGTTTACTTTGCAACGGAGGTAGAGCGTATACTGCATGGGTGCTGCTCGTTTCTTTTTTCGTTTTCTTTTTTTTGCGGATGCATTATTTTAAGACCGAGAACTCTGTCATCGTGGGATGCCAATATCGTCATCGTGATAGAAATTTGATATATTGTGCAGCCCTAGTCTCCGTGAGTGTTTGGTTATGGCGCTCCAGCAAACCATTACTCCAAGGGCTGTAGCCAGCAGTAGCCTTTATCTCACTATGGAAATTCTCAGCCATGTCTCGAATTTCTACATTATTAAATTCCCCTGCATTATCACAGAAAAGCCGCTCCGGTGGACCGTGGACACTAATCCATGAATGAATTAATTGTTTTACTATCACACTTGGCTTCTTGGAGGTGACGAGGTTACCAGCGCTGAAGCGAGTGAAATGATCGATAATGTGAAGGTACCACACATTTGGTTCTAGTTCATGTAAATCCACTGCTACAGTCTTGTTGTATCGAGAAGCCATGAAAAGGCACACAGCAGGCTTAGGCTTCGGCTTGTGCGCTTGAGACATATCTCACATTTGCTCAATATCTCTTCCAGAATAGTAGTGTTCTCATCAACATTTCCAGCATTCATCAGCAGTTTCTTCAGTCCATCAAATGAGGCATGGCCCAACTGCTTGTGAAGTTTCAGTAAAGCTTTGTGCTTTTGTTCCTCAGTCATATTTTCTGCAAATAGCTAAAACTATGTCCTCATATGCATCACTTGGGGAGACTTTATCTGATATGTTTATACAGTTACGTCCTGAGGAGGTAACCTCTAGAGCTAACTGTTGTTTCAACATGGTTGCTGTATCGTTCTCCAAGTCTAAAACAGCTCCTGCTCTCTTTAGCGAAGCTTAAAGTCTGAACAAGCTGTTCTGAAAAAAAAAATAATCGGGCTTCCGATCAACAACATTACAAGACGAGATGTTACTTTAGCCTCAACAGTCAGCCATGACAGACTGTTGTGCATTTTCATGACTTCAGTTCTAAAAGAACATTGAAGATCCAATCTTGCAGCTCTATTTAACCATGTTCGCCACTCAAAGTGCTTTACAATCATTGCCTCTTCATACACACATTCACACACCAACAGTGGTGTCAGCCATGCAAGGTGACAGCCAACTCAGAGGGAGCACAGGGTATCTGCAGGTTTCAGCAAGTCAAATTTAAGACTTTTTAAGACCTTTTTAATACCACCTTGAATGAAATTTAATACCTAAAACACGCGATGGTGGGGGTTGGCAACAGACGTGAGTCAACTTTGGAAACGGGCGTCTTCCAGCCAACTGTCCTTGAATTTACCCCAACCCATTGTCGCAGACTAGCTAGCAAGCACACAGATAATCGTTTATATATGCAGCTAGCAAGAAAGAAGCCTCTCTACATGTCCTCCATGAAAAGTCCCACAAGAAAAAAAATATATAGATAGTCCTGCCCCGACAAATTTAAGACCTTGAGTTACAGTATTTAAGACCAGCATATGACATTTGTAACAAATGTAAGACTTTTTAAGGCCTTAAATTTAGAAACATGAATTTAAGACTTTTTAAGACTTTTTAAGGATGCGCGGACACCCTGGAGCAGTTAGGGTGAGGTGTCTTGCTCAGGGACACCTTGACAGCTCAGAGCCGGGGATCAACCTAGCAACCTTCTGGTTACCAGCCAACCCGCTCTACCTCCAGAGCCACATGCCAGCCGAGGCTGATTCATTGCATTATCTTTAGGTGTTCTCCCCCTCGACGCAGCAGAGAGGAACGTACCAGACGGCAGGGGGGGGCTGTGAGCAGTAGTATGGTTGTGCCCTCGGTCGGGAGTCTCCTCTGGAGGGTGCTCGGGCACAGGGGGGCGCAACTCCTGAACCGTGCAGGTGTACTTACACCGTCGCAGGGGGTTCACCGTGCTCCAGTACAGACGAGAGCACCTGCGGGAGGAGAGACCACAGTATCATCAGTCATTGGCTGTTTTCTGATCATGGCTGGACGATTAATCTAGGTCAACAGACATCGCGATGTAATAGAACGCGATTTGCAAATCTCAAAGGCTGTATTTAAAAGTAATAATAGTGAATATGCAAGTAATATGGAGCATAAGGAATTTTCAAAAGAAAAAATTGCATACTAAATCGAAATTGCAATTTTGGTCTAAGTTATACTTGGTAGCCCAGCCCATTCTAACGGCGATTTGAGTTCGCCCTGCAAAAGGGTCTGGAGAAGGGTCTTTTGCTTCCGATACGTCTTGCCGGAGCCAATCACCATGCAGGCTTTTCCCCCTGGTGCGCTATTGGCTGGTTTAACACAATGACGACAGGGAACAACGGAAAGCAGCCAATTGCGTACAGAGTAATTTGAACTAGGCCCATTTATCACGCCTCACGCGCTGAAGAAAATGACGGCAGCATCCCCAGACCAACGTGCAATCTAGGGATTGAGCTTGGTCTGGCAATAGCCAGGCTAACAAGAAATCGCAATAAGATTATTTCCCAAAATCATTCAGCCCTATTCCTGATGACACAAATGGAAAGTTAAAGGAGGTGAGTTAACTTACTGGAAGCCTACAGGAAACAGCTTATCTTTACTGGCTGACAGCTCTGTAAGTACGCCCAACTCTTCAATCTGTAACGAGCCTGAGAGAAGGAAAAGGAAGCAGAAAGGGTTAGCGATGCTCCCTTTACCATAATGGTGTTATCGGGAGGTCCAGAGCAGGAAACTGAAGGGAGGACCCGTTGTCGCTTACCAATCACCATGTTGATTGACTCTGGCTCCAGCCCCGTCAAGAACTTCCTGCGGAGGCTGATGCCCTCAAAGTCCACATAGACCCGTCTCTTCACCTCGAAGGCCTGCCCCGTCACCATCTAGAGAAGAAAGAAATGGAAAGAAGTGAAGAACGGCAATGTCCACATACAAATTATTTTTACAAATTCACTGCTTTTAGCTTTTAGTGTTTGGGTGATGTAAGGCGGATTAAGGACAACAGGAGCACTTGATCCTTGGGTTTTTCTGTACTCCATTCCTCCAAATCACAATCAGCATGTAGCACCTGTTAAAACCTATCATATGTTGTTCAAAAGTGAAATTTCTGTGCTTTTAGCTGCAGAACTGCAATTCCGTTGTGGGTTTTTCTAATGACAACCGGTAACCATTAATTCACAGTTCATGATTAATAACTAAGTCACAGGCTGTTTCCCAAAATGCCAGTTCAACCCCAGACGGTCGGGGTTAACCCCCAGTAGTAGAACCAGCCCTCACCTTGCCGCTGAGGAGCTGCCGGTGCTTGTAGCAGTACACCTTCTTGTCGTCCTGGAACACACAGTGGCGGGACCGGGCGCACATGAAGTGGTAGTTGCTCTGGCAGGAGGTAAGGCAGCAGCCCACCGTGGCCCCTGTCTGGTTGCAGCGTTCGCATCGCTGTGGAGCAGAAATGATCATCATCAAAAACAGCTCAAACCGGTCAAGTCCAGAGTTCACCTGGACTCTTCTAAGCCCCTCCCCCCCCCCGTGCGGACTTCCTGTTGTTATCTTATGTTATTTGTCTTTGCATTGTGTACCATTTTATCCTAGCTATCTTTGTTGTATACAGGGAATGGGTTAACCAAACAATTGTTAGTGCTTGGAACTTGGTTCCATGAACATCCTCACTGTACGGACAGATATATTGTTGTTTCTCTTTCTGTACTTACTGTAAGTCGATTTGGATAAAGCTTCACATTAAGCGTGCTAAATGCCCTACATGTAAATGTAAAGTCCAACCACGGGCCGGAAAGAGAACCGATTCGATAACAACACAAATATAATACACATGCTAACATTTGCATATGCCGACATGTATAACGGACGTACCATCAGGCGGCCGCGGGTGACAGCGCTGTGGACGTGGAGCAGCGAGCCATCGTCCTCCTCAAACACCTCCGCCGACCAAAGGCAGCAGTTGACGTGGGCCCAGTCGTTCTGGCCCAGGTACAGCAAACGGCCCGCTTCCTTTTAGGACAGATGCACAGGAAGGCAGAGAAGTCAGAGAACAGTGTGGAAGAACAAACACGTCACCTTTGACAGCTGCCAAACTGATTTCTGCTGCACGCTCAACAAACCGATAGATCACATCATAGGACTGTAGCATGCCTGGTCCAACATGTCTTTGCAGAGCACACATTCATGCACATGATAATTATGTAATTATTAGTTATTTGTCAAAAGTTAACGAGTCCTTCAAGTTCAATCCAAACCGCTCCGACCACTAACCATCAACGTCATGACAACAAAAGGAACCATGATAGCACAGCGAGAGGAGGTAAAAGCCTCTCTAACGAGGTGTGGGAAACTCACATTGGGTTTGGCGTCTCCATACTTTTGGCACAGGGAGCACTGCCTCTCGTCTTCTTTGGACCACCCGGTGTCGAGGTCAGCCTTCGAGAGCCGACCCCGTTTACCTACGTAGACAAAAAACAGACAACCCGCCATGAAACCACCGGCAAAACAAGGAAAAAGTTCCGAACCCTGACCGAGAGCATCGGAGGGGGGGGGGGGTGTCGCTCCGCGTTACCTTTGAACTTGAGCCTGGAGGCCTTGCTGTTCTTCCCGTGGGTCCTGAGGGGAGAGTCGCTGGACAGCGGGGAGGCCACCTCCTCCTGCTTCACCTGCAGGGTCTGCAGCACCCCGAGGGGGGGCCGGCACGCCCCCTCCCTCCGGACGTCCTGCAGCGCCCCCAGAGGAGGCCGCACCTCCTCCCGCTCCTGCCACTGGGCGTACACGTGCTCCGTGGTGGGGGGGTGCACCGCGTGGGTCAGCATGCCCCTGCAGCACAAACACAGCGGGTCAATACGGTAGAGGCTCCACAGAGGGTCTGTGGAGGCCGTCAGGGGGGGTCTAGGGGGGCTAAAGAGGGCTTGAGGCTGGTTTATCTTCATGTTAGATCGTTAGACCTTTGATTTGAATTATTGTAAAATAGTACCCGTCGTAACACAGCCATTGACACTAACGGTTGCCCGCTTGCCCGGGGCAAGTAAAAAAAAATGTTCGGACAAGTTGAGATTTATTCTGGTTGCCCGGACGGGCCAGTGGATTTTTGAGAGTTTGTTAAAGGCTATTTATTGAAGTGTTTTTTAAAACGGCAAAACAACCTTTTTTTCCGACAAATAACACAAAATTGTTATATTTGCAATTGATCGCGCGTGCGGCAGCCAGTAGCAGCAGCGCCCTCGCTCTCTCTCGCGCTCCTCGCTCCTCTCCGGCAGCCTGTGGGTGTGTGCGCATACGCTGGCTTACATATGGGAGAGTTGCTTCATTTTTCTTATATGCTACAGGCCGAAAGACTAAATGAATATGTTACTTACTTGCTCCTTTTAAGTATAACATTGCTTGTGGAGTCCAATTCCTCCACTGAAAACGGTGGAAGGTGCTTACAACTCTCTGCTAGTTAGCGATCTATCTCTTCTCTACATGTAGTTGTGTTGCGCGAATGCTGCTGAGGGAGGTAGCCTATTTGATTGAGTCGCTGAATTGTCCAATCATGGTGGTGATAACAAAAAAGAAAAGCGATACCATTGGCCTGGGGCGCACACTGGTGCGACCCGAGGGCGAATTTTCTTGCGCCAATGAAAAGCTGTCCCTGCTTGATAGACAGCAAAAAGTTAGCGAGCTTACATTGACTTCAACGTGGCCGGCGCCCCTGACTTGGAGCAGGGCTTTATTTAAAATGGCCAATCACTAGCCTAGCCCAAATCATTGACCTTCAGGCGCATTTAAATGGTTGCTGGCAGTGACAAGTATATCACACAATTAAACGAGGATCAACGCTATGTATTTTTGTTGATTTATTTTGTATTGATAATAGTTGATTAATAGTTGGCAGATATATTCAAGTGAATATTTCACGGAGGGGCGGCGCCCTAGCGCCCTCTATTGACCCACCGCCACTGCCAGTAACCATAGCAACGCGGTAAACAAATCTTGCGAAGCCCAATCCAGGTCTTACTGAAGGCATTTAATGGTCAAAATATTATTAATAAATATTTGAATATTAATAAACAAACAAACTTCGAATATGATTTTTGGGCAAAAGTCAAAGCCCTAGTCTACATATAACTGGGCGATAATAGGTTGTCGTGAGATGGTGTCGTCAGAGGACAAGCAGAAAGAGGAGGATTATGTTGACGTTTTTGACCGTTCTGTATGTTGTTCATAGGGTTAACCCTCACATGCAAATAAAAAAATAAACTATTTTCCTCTGTGTTTCATGATTCGATTGTTAATTTAGGTTTAATTATACTCATAATTGTTTGTCGTTTTTTTGTTTTTATTTGGGCAAGTAAACGTGACATTCGGGCAAGTCAAACATGACCTGCACTTGCCCAAAGGGCAAGTGCTTTTGAAACCTTAGTGTCAACCCCTGTAACACTTATGATACGTTTGTCAAATGATGTTCCTTTTGTTACAGAACGACATTAAACAGTGTTAAAGTGTAAATCTAGCAAATGATTTCAGTGAGACTTTAGAAAAAATCTTTAAAGCCTGTTTTTCAGTTCAGAAATGGAATAAAAAAAGATAAAATATTTCAGTTGAATAATTAGGCCCCCTCAAGGAACAAGTTTCCCTGTTCAGTGATTCAGTTAAACGAAACAGTTCAGTTCCTGGAATCCACATGAATAATTGGTTCAACATGTGCAAAGGTAAACTTGAAAGAAAACTAATTGAAACCATATTTTTGTTTAATGCTCCTAAATTCCCTTTGCAGGGGCCCAGATGAAGGTAATAATGTTATAATGATAATGATGTTTTAATAAGCACTATCGACCCCCACAGGGTATACAAGCTCATCCCAATTACACCATCAACCGCTCTTGTTTCTCATTCCTAATCGTGGTGCCATTTGATCATTGTATTTCCACCGGCTTGGATACAGCTGCTGTCCCCTGGCTGGGAACCTGTAAACTCCTGTTGCTTAACATCCCTATGATTTGAATACCCCTAGCTGCAGCCCAATGCCATCCCACAAAGCCAGACAGGAATCATGAGTCGTGCCGTGTCATGTTTCTTAATTCCAGAGTATGGTGGAGCCAGACAGGAATCATGAGTCGTGCCGTGTCATGTTTCTTAATTCCATAGTATGGTGGAATTTCCCACACTACACTGGGACTTATACTAACAGGGATGCCAACACATGTATGAAAAAAAAAAAGAGAGCTACCGGAAATCGGAAAAAATATGACGGCATAATATCCTATTATGAGAAGGCCTATGCTATATGCTATATGCCTAGAAAGATAAAAAATATATTAGTTACTCAGTGACTTTTTAAACTAAGTTAATTTATTTTCACACACACACCTCTGCATTGGATATGCGATCACGGGTACAGGTACTGGCAGTGTAGGCCTGGCACTGTCCCTGATCTTATCTGCTGCTTTGGGGGGTTCTGGAAGAGGGTTTCAGAGAAGCTGTGCAACACTTTGTGTAGTTATTGTTGTTGTCACTTTCTTCCGATGAATGTCTGCCATACAGTGTGCATACAGGGCATGTACACCCCTGCTGGCATAATTAATTTCTTTAATGCAGAGTGTGCATTTAGCACATTTTTTTGTGGAAAGTTCAGCTTCACTGAATTCACCTCAGTCGTGGCTTCTAATTTTAGCCATGACCACTTCCAACTGCACTTGCACCCTGCGTCCAGCTGCTGCACAAAGTACCTATTGTAGTAAGTATAAGTAAAGGCTTAAGGGCGTCTCTGTTGGTCTGTAGTGCTTGTGTGCTGATTTACGGTCATGTCGGCCACAAACTCTGCTGCCAGACACACAATGATTCTCAGAATCCTAGTTATTTTGTGTAATATTTGGCTTAATCTGCAAAAGGAAGTTGTTCAGACTTATTATATTGTTAATAAAATACAGGGTTAGGTGCCGTATTTTCTGCACTATAAGGCGCACTTAAAAGACTTTCATTTTCTCAGAAAACGACGCCTTATAGTGCGCCTTATAATCCGGAGCGCCTTATACAGTGGGGCAAAAAGTATTTAGTCGGCCACCAATTGTGAAAGTTCTCCCACTTAAAAAGACGCGAGAGGCCTGTAATTTTCATCATAGGTAAACCTCAGCTATGAGACAAAATCCAGAAAATCACATTGTCTGATTTTTTAAGAATTTATTTGCAAATTATGGTGGAAAATAAGTATTTGGTCACCTACAAACAAGCAAGATTTCTGGCTCTCACAGACCTGTAACTTCTTCTTTAAGAGGCTCCTCTGTCCTCCACTCGTTACCTGTATTAATGGCACCTGTTTGAACTTGTTATCAGTATAAAAGACACCTGTCCACAACCTCAAACAGTCACACTCCAAACTCCACTATGGCCAAGACCAAAGAGCTGTCAAAGGACACCAGAAACAAAATTGTAGACCTGCACCAGGCTGGGAAGACTGAATCTGCAATAGGTAAGCAGCTTGGTTTGAAGAAATCAACTGTGGGAGCAATTATTAGGAAATGGAAGACATACAAGACCACTGATAATCTCCCTCGATCTGGGGCTCCACGCAAGATCTCACCCTGTGGGGTCAAAATGATCACAAGAACGGTGAACAAAAATCTCAGAACCACACGGGGGGACCTAGTGAATGACCTCCAGAGTGAGAGCTGGGACCAAAGTAACAAAGGCTACCATCACTAACACACTAAGCCGCCAGGGACTTAAAATCCTGCAGTGCCAGACGTGTCCCCCTGCTAAAGCCAGTGCATGCCCGGGCCCGTTTGAAGTTTGCTAGAGAGCATTTGGATGATCCAGAACAGGATTGGGAGAATGTCATATGGTCAGATGAAACCAAAATAGAACTTTGGTAAAAACTAGGGATGCACCGAATTTTCGGCCGAAAATGGCCCTTTAGCGCATTTTCGGGCCGAAATACTTTCATCAGCGAAACAACACGGCCGAAACAGAAATTTGTGATGACGCAAACAAAAAGTACGGCCAGCCCACGCTTGTCTGGATAAGCGCCAATATGTTTGCGGTGTGAATGTTTTTCAATGTTTCTGAGAAAGCCCACGTATAGCGATTTGCAAAAATTGCAATGCCTTCATTTTAATGAAGTTAGTACACAGTCATAGCCATAAATACAATGGCACTAGGGTTGCCGCGGTGTGGATTTTCACACCGAGCAATACACAGGCATTACTGAGTATAAACGGTATAAACTTTGAAACTAGGTCAACCGCCATCTTCAACTCTCCTCTCACACTCGGTGACAGCGTCTGGCAGCGGCCAATTCTCGGTGACAGCGTCTTTCTTATAACGTTCTATATATAATAGTATAATATAATAGTATAGATAATATCACGGCCCAAAGCTCTGTGCGCCTCCGGGTGGCCGTAGCGCGGGGAGCTCTCGTAGGGATTGGGCTTCATGGAGTTTGTTTACCGGCGTTGCTATGGTTACCAGTCTTGCGTGTTCCAATGCAATATTAGGTAGCCTATCTATTAGGTTTGTGTATGTGTGTATATATATACACATATATATACACGTATATATATACACATATATATATACACATATATATATATACACATATATATAATATATACACACATATATATACATATATATATACACATATATATATATACACGTATATATAATATATATATATACACGTATATATATATATATATATACACACATATATATACACGTATATACACGAATATATATATATACACGTATATATATATATATATACATATATACACGTATATATATATATATATATATACACGTGTATATATATATATACATACACACACACACACACACACACACACACACACACACACACACACACACACACACACACACACACACACACACACACACACACACACACACACACACACACACACACACACACACACACACACCTAATAGATAGGCTACCTAATATATAATATATATATATATAAACCCCCCCCCAAAAAAGCAGCCCTAAATGGTACTAATAATTGGCATAATAATTTCTTTCGGTGTTTCGGTTTTCGGCCTTGGTTTCCTCATTTTCGGTTTTCGGTTTCGGCCAAGAATTTTCATTTCGGTGCATCCCTAGTAAAAACTCAACTTGTCGTGTTTGGAGGAGAAAGAATGCTGAGTTGCATCCAAAGAACACCATACCTACAGTGAAGCATGGGGGTGGAAACATCATGCTTTGGGGCTGTTTTTCTGCCAAGGGACCAGGACGTCTGATCCGTGTGACGGAAAGAATGAATGGGGCCATGTATCGTGAGATTTTGAGTGAAAACCTCCTTCCATCAGCAAGGGCACTGAAGATGAAACGTGGCTGGGTCTTTCAGCATGACAATGACCCCAAACACACCGCCCGGGCAACGAAGGAGTGGCTTTCGTAAGAAGCATTTCAAGGTCCTGGAGTGGCCTAGCCAGTCTCCAGATCTCAACCCCATAGAAAATCTTTGGAGGGAGTTGAAAGTCTGTGTTGCCCAGCGAAGGCCCAAAAACATCACTGCTCTAGAGGAGATCTGCATGGAGGAATGGGCCAAAATACCAGCAGCAGTGTGTGAAAACCTTGTAAAGACATACAGAAAACGTTTGACGTCCGTCATTGCCAACAAAGGGCATGTAACAAAGTATTGAGATGACCTTTTGTTACTGACCAAATACTTATTTTCCACCATAATTTGCAAATAAATCCTTTAAAAATCAGACAGTGATTTTCTAGATTTTTTTTTTTTTCATTTTGTCTCATAGCTGAGGTATACCTATGATGAAAATTACAGGCCTCTCTCATCTTTTTAAGTGGGAGAACTTGCGCAATTGGTGGCTCACTAAATACTTTTTGCCCCACTGTATATGACGAACACACAAACACTTAGAAGGCGAACACACGTTCACCAAGACGGGGAGACAGCGCCGGGCGACTTATGCCACTATCTGCCAATCATGGATCTTGGGCGCCTGGGCTGATAATCAGTCTCAACTGTGGTCCGAGCTTTCACGAAGGCAGGAATAATCACTGAACTGGCAGGCAACAGACACTGGAGAAGAATTCGAGGGATTCGTGGACGGGGAATGAACTGAAAAAGTGACCTTAACGTGTTATACGTAACTGAACAATGTTGAGTTATGCACTAACGTTTGAATTAGCGGTATTAGACTGTGTTTCTTTTACGTGTTTACAACTGAACAAGGCTGGGAGATATTGTGAATATGTACATTAACGTTTGAACAACGTTGAGTTATTGTGAATGCACTACGTATACAACGTAGTTTTATAAGTAAATTGAACAATTTCGAGTTACTATATTGTGAATACACTAACATTTGATTTAGTGGTATCAGCCTTTCTTTTACTACGTGTATACTGAATCAATCAATTCCCCTCCCCGTTTGGGAGAAGAGTGAACAAGGCTGGGAGATATTGTTAATATACACATTAACGTTTGAACATCATTACCATAGGAGTGAACGGAGTTGTCAGAACTCTTAATAAAGTTTGACTTTATCTGACTGTTTTGTTGACATTCCCTTTAGCACAGCTCCATTTAGCGGATGCATAACGCAACCCCAGTCAAACGTTTGACTGCAGTAGCTTCTATTCTATGCGCCTTATAATCCGGTGCGCCTTATAGTGAGGAAAATACAGTATGTATGCATGTATGTATGCGTGTGCGTGTGTGTGTGTGTGTGTGTGTGTGTGTGTGTGTGTGTGTGTGTGTGTGTGTGTGTGTGTGTGTATGTATGTATGTATGTATGTATGTATGTATGTATGTATGTATGTATGTATGTATGTATGTATGTATGTATGTATGTATGCATGCATGCATGCATGCATGCATGCATGCATGCATGCATGCATGTCATGTATGTATGTATGTTTATATCTATTTTTTTTTTATTTATATTTTTATATAAGTATAGGAAGTTAAAGTCAAATCTTGTTGTATAAATAAAGAAAATCAACCAATGACAGTTACTCACAAGGGCAATTCTTTGGTGAGTGGGTCCCACACTTTAGGATCCTGGCTGTTGAACCAGTTGAACACCTCCTCCAGGAGCTGAGGAGGAGAACATGAGGAGAACAACATTCAGTCACAGTCATAAAGTAAAGACGATTTAGCGGCATGGTATGGGGTTGAGTGCTACAGTGTGTATGGGGTTGAGTGCTACAGTGTCTATGGGGTTGAGTGCTACAGTGTGTACGGGGTTGAGTGCTACAGTTACCCACTCTGGGATCGGGCAACTTAAATCTGACATGCACAGGTCAGGTCCATAAATATTGGGACATCGAAACAATTCGATTATTTTTGGCTCTATACACCACCACAATGGATTTTAAATTAAACGAACAAGATGTGCTTTAACCCATTTAGACCGGGACAGCATTACCGCATTTCTACCATTAAAACCGGGGGCGCTGTTGCGTCGTTCTACCTTTCAAACCGGGAAAGCGGATACGTCATTTTGTAGTCTTTGTAGTTTTTTCCACCTATTTCCGGTCTCTTGGCCAATGAAATGCATCAGAATACGTGTGGGAATGTCGCAATGCACCATGGGACTTTTCCAGACTTTTCAAGAACTTTGAAAACATGGGCGGAAAGAGGAGTGTAGCGGAGGGACCTCAGAAATAAAGCGAAGGAAGCGATTTGGATGATTTTATTGCTGACCCGGTTTGGACAAATAAACACAACTTCACATGAAAGCCACAGGTATAAGCTCTCAAATACTTTTTGAATTTCATTTCTATCTGCTACAGAGGCTGAGAAATCAATTATTTAGTAGGCGTTGACACTTCTGTTGAATTTCCAGAAAAACTTCAGGTTTTAAGGCAGAGGCCTCAGAGTCAAGGCCCGCGGGCCACTTGTGGCCCGCCGGCCGACATTTTGTGGCCCCCAAGTGGTCGTCAGTATGTAATGTTAATGTGGCCCGCGTGTCTTTACAAACGCGCTTTGACCCGCATGGGCTACCATAGCAGGCAGCCAGCCAGGTTGCTAGGAAACGCAGCAAGCAACGGAGTGACACCAGGTTGAAGCGTAGCGTCAAATCATGTCCCTCTCAAAACCAAGTGGGAAAAGAAAGGTCGACGATGTCCACAGACAATTTCATGAAAGGTGGGAGTTAGAATATTTTTTTGTTGAGCACAGGGGAACCCCTACCTGCCTTGTATGTGCTGAAAAAGTTGCCGTTGTCAAAGAATACAACATCAGACGCCACTACTCAACGAGGCATGCCGAGGAGTACGCGAAATATCGGGGAGATGAGAGGGAGAAGCGAGTCACAGACCTAAAGAAATGTTTCACCTGGCAACAAACTCTCTTTAGGAAACCAACCGACGAGGCTGATAAAGCAGTAAAGGCCAGCTTTACACTGAGCGAAATGATCGCTAAGGCAGGAAAGCCTTTTACAGAAGGCGAGTTTATTAAGGAGTGTATGTTGCAGGCTGCGAGTATTGTCTGCCCCGAAAAGAGAGCTCAGTTTGCCAGCATCAGCTTGTCACCTAACACAGTGGCAGAGCGTGTTACCGAGCTGTCAGGTAACATTTATGGTCAACTACGTGACAAAGTCAAAGACTTCCGTGCGTACTCAGTGGCCCTGGATGAGAGCACAGACACCACTGACACTGCCCAACTGGCAATATACGTCCGTGGTGTTGATGATAAGTTTCATGTGACGGAGGAATTACTCAGGGTTATCCCTATGCGTGGCCAAACCACTGCGCAGGAGATATTCCGCCAGCTGTGTGATGCCCTCTCGGATGCTGGTCTGTCATGGAAAAGGTTGGCTGGGATAACTACAGACGGAGCACCTTCAATGACAGGGAGGAAGAATGGACTTGTTGCACTTGTGCAAAAAAAATTGGAAGAGGAGGGTGTGGAGGAGGCAATCGCTCTGCACTGCATCATCCACCAGCAGGCCCTAGCCTGCAAATGCCTAAAGTTTAAACACGTGATGTCTGTTGTGGTGAAGGTCATTAATCGACTCAGATCTAAGGGCTTAAAGCACCGCCAGTTCCGGGCTTTTCTGGAGGAGATCGAGTCAGCGTACGAAGATGTTCTGTACTTCACAGAGGTAAATATTCCTTGTTTACATCTCTACCTTCTCTTGGTCTGTTAATCTTTCTTATATTCTCTGCTCCCCCCCCTCTCTCTGTCCCCCCTCTCTCTCGCTCTCGCTCCTCTCGCTCTCCTCACTCTCACACGCACACGCACACAAGGAGGGCACCACCAGATGCGCATTTCTCCTTGCCGCCCGGTCGGCAAGCGCCTCGGACCCTCAGCTGTGTGTCTGTGGCTATGTGTAGCCCGAATGTGTGTGTGTAGCCTGTGTCAATGTGTGTGTTAATCTCTCTTGCGCTCTGTGAAGATGAATAAACACAAATCGCCGCGCGAGCCTGGCGAGGTGCGCGCTCTGGCGCATCTGGCAGTCGGTTAACGGGACCGAAAGGAAACTGGCTCCGCTCCGTGGCTATTTCCCGTCCGACGATGTTAAGCATATGTTGTTATTGATATTGTAGCGTCCGACCCGACGTAACTACAACAACATAACACAAACTTATCTGACAGCTCTCACTTCTTCCTCTGCTCCTCCTCACTCATACACACACACGCACATGCTCTTTTTAGCAGATTTTTTGTTAAGTGTTCTTTTTCTGTTAGGTTACTGTTATTCTTTCTTTTTCTTTTCCTTTTCTTTCTTGCCTGTTAGTGTATGAAGACAATTGATTTAATTAAATTAAATTTGATTTCAGGTACGCTGGCTCAGCAGAGGGAACATGCTAAAGCGGTTCTTTGAGTTAAGGAATGAAGTGAAAGCCTTCATGGAGCAGGATGGAATGGAGCTTCCTGAGCTAAGTGACCCAAAGTGGCTCATGGACTTTGCTTTTCTGGTCGATATCACACATGAGCTGAATGTGCTCAACAAGAAGCTACAGGGCCCAGGCCAGCTGGTCAGCGCTGCCTATGATAATGTGAAAGCGTTCTCCACAAAACTGGTCTTATGGAAAACCCAGGTCTCTCAGAAAAACCTCTGCCACTTCCCAGCATGCAAAGGCAACTTGCAGACAAAGGTACACCATTCTGTTGTGAGGAGTATGTTGAAGCCATTGTGAAGCTACAGGAGGAGTTTAATCACAGGTTTGCAGACTTTAAAACGCACAAGTCCATCTTTCAGATTTTTTGCCAACCCCTTTTCCCTTTGATGTGGAAAGATGCCTCCCCCTGTGCTTCAAATGGAGCTCATTGACCTACAGTGCAGTTCTGATCTCAAAGCAAAGTTCAGGGATGTGAATGGGAATGAAGAGAAGCTTGGACAGTTTATGAGAGAATTACCCGACACCTTCCCTGAGCTGTCCAGGATGTTCAAGAGGACCATGTGCCTTTTTGGGAGCACATATCTATGTGAAAAGCTCTTCTCCACCATGAACTTCAACAAGTCCAAGCACAGGAGCAGACTTACTGATGCACATCTCCAAGCCATACTGAGAGTTTCAACCGCCTCTTCCCTCAAGCCAAATGTGGCTCAGCTGTGTGAGAGAAAGCGCTGTCAGGTCTCTGGCTGCAAAAAGTAGACAAGAGAGTCCTATGTTCTGAAGAACTGTTCAATGTTCACTTTAAAAAAGAGACTTGTTCTTACTTCCCTGGGGAAAAAAAATTTCAAGAGGAATTAATGTTTATAATTACTGTTCATGCACTTTGAGATTGTTTACAGTGCAATACAATTTAATAATAATAATAATAATAATAATAATAAATGTCTGTTGAGGAACTGTTATGTAATAATACTGTGAAGGTTGGAACAGTTAAGGTTAAATTAAAAAAAAATATTTTTTTTTTTCAGAGGAATTTATTTATGTTCTGTTTATGCACTTTGAGAATGTTGAACTGTTGATGAACTGTTAATAATAAATATTGAGAAAATTGAAAAAGTTTTTTTTTTTTATATATATATACTAAACACCCTTTTTAAGAAATACTCGATTACTTGTGGCCCAACCTCAGCCAAGCTCTTCCTCCAGTGGCCCCCAGGTAATTTGAGTTTGAGACCCCTGTTTTAAGGGGTCATTTTAAAATCTCTCATAGGTTTTACAGGCATTTTTTCCAGGCGTTTTAGGCCTAAATGGGTTAACTGCTGACTTTCAGCTTTAATTTTAGTATTTCCATCCAAATCAGGTGAACGGTGTAGAAACTACAACAGTTTTTATATGTGCCTCCCACTTTTAAAAGGGACCAAAGGTAATCGGACAAATTAACAATCATAGATTCCAATAGTGGGCTGTTACTTACTACAGGTAGTCATTTGCTGATAATTTTGCATTATAGCGAATCGGGATCCAATTTATAGTTATATGAATAGATTAATTAATTAATTTTGTGGCCCTAGTGTTTCTTCTACTGGGCTTGCTGGTTTGACAGCAATAATAATTGTTATGTTTCGTATTTCAATAAATTATTATAATGCAACAAATACTTGTTGGTTTTATACATTTTCTTAACCACTTAATCGTCAAATTCCGCCAGCGGGCAAGTTTTAGTTACACCACTCCTTCCCTCCAACATGCTGGGTCAATTTTCGGCATCATTCAGTTGAGTGATATAGTAATGTCATACACCGTTTGAAAGCTTAGAATCTCAGGAATGTCATCCAATGTCAACCATTAGGTGGAATAAATATGTTTAGCGTATACAGATCAAAAATATCCTAGTGTCTTAGGTTACAATAGCCCCCCTCACCCTCCTCCTCCCTTGGTGCATTCTAACTTTATCGTCGTTGTGGATATCCTTAGCAATGAGTTGATACTTCATGTTGGGTCTTGAAATGTTCATAAGAGTCCACAGAAATCGAATATCAATATTATTTTAGTCTAACTACATTGTGTATATGCACAATAGGGTTGCCGCGGTGTAGACATTTTCACACCGAGTAATACACTCGTGTCAACACCGGTATTACCGAGTATAAACGGTATAAACTTTGAAACTAGGTCAACCGGCATCTTCTCTCTCACGCTCGGTGAAAGCGTCTGGCAGCTCGCCAATTCTCGGTGACAGCGTCTTTCTTATAGTGTTCTATATATAATAGTATATAATATAATTGTATATATAATATCAGGCTTTGTTTACCAGCGTTGCTATGGTTACCGGTCTTGTAAGGAAGCGCGGCAATTCTCTTCCGCACAGAGCAGAACTGTGGCCTATTCTACGCATTTAAATTTTCTTAATTATAATTATATTATTAATTTTTACTGCATTTTTTTTTTTATTACTGAAAAAAAAAAATCGCTGTTGCCGGTGTGCAACGTCGAGTAATCGGTGTTGGCCTCAACACTGGTAAAACCGGTAATACCGTATACCGCGGCAACCCTAATGCACAAGCCATCTTATACAAAGCAGCCGAAAAAAGAAAACCGACACCTGCGATTTAGGGTTTGAATTCCGCTATTGCCGTCACACATGTCTGTAAATACTTCCTTATTTACAAGCCTTACAAGCCAATGGGGCGCTCCCTATCAAAACGGGGCATGTATACTTTGATTGACAGCTACACCAGCAGACAGCAAGGGTCGGGGACGGGCCTTAGATATCCTAATAGCCAATGAAAAGACCTTTCTGACGATATCCAGCATGTCAAACACAGTCTCACGTTTGGTTGAGAAAACAAATGCGCAAGGGGTGTGCGTAAACTAGCAGGCTCTGCCCCAGAGTGCGAGTGTGAAGCAAGAGATTGATTTGCGCGCTCGTGTGTGGTTTTATTTTTATTTACTTTTGTGAGTTTGGTTTTATGAACATTTTGAAAGATGGCTAAACGCCCGGAGAAGAAAGGAGGGGGAGGGAGGGAATCATATAAATAGTTATTTTTGTTTATATTACATAGTGATTTATAGTATTTTTAGTTCTGGTGTTTATACCATTGCAGTTTTCACTTTTTAAGTAAAAATAATAGTCAGTTATTTTTTTATTTAGTTGTTTGAGCTTTTTTTTTTTCAAAATTGGATAGGCGGAGTAGCTAAAAATTTGATTTTTGTGTGATTAAACCCGTCTCATTACATATCAGAACATCTCATATGCTATCTAAATGGTTCACAAGAAAGTCCAGAGGGTAACCTTTCATTTGAGACCAAGATTATGCTTCTACATGTTTGGGTTCACTTTTGTTTACAGTATCCATTTTGGGTAGCCAAAGGTCTTTTTTGGAGTCTCCAAAAGGACCCTGACCAGAACGAATGGACATATCATTACATAAAAGGAGCTGGAGACTTCATCTTTTATGCTTTGTTGATCTGCTTTTACACACAGCATCACAAGACCTAGGGCTAGAATTTACAGGTTCTCAGCTTTCCAAAGAGACCAAGCATGTGATTAGAGGTCATACTATGAAGGAGCACTGCTCTCTAGAGTAGGCGCAGTGCAAAAACAAAAAAAATGGCCAAAAATGGCCCGAAGACTAAGTGGTTAATAGGCCTACATTTTCCATATTGGGCAAATATGTTTTGCTACCGGGCAAGTAAAACATAACTTAGCTTAAGAAGCTTAATGTCAAGGCTTGGGGTTGAGCGCTGTAGACAGACGTACCTTTAGGTAGTAGGAGCGAGCGAGGGCCGTGGGCCTCCTGTCCATGGGGATATCTTCTTCCTCCTCTTCCTCCAGCCTCTTGCGCACCACTTGCACCACATCCTCATGGAAGGTTTTCTGCAGTGGAGACACACAAAAGACACCTTGTTTAGTCTAAAACCAAAACAGCGTGGTGCTGGAACTAAACAACACCGGCACAGGGTACAAGATTTTGCTGTTCAGCCTCGGGCCAATCAAAGACCACTGTGGTAAGTCAGCTTCAGAACAGCGGGGGTTATGAAAAGAGGAAGCCATGCAGCAAGCATGCGCAGACAAAGCTTCACCAGAGTCGTGTAGAGGCCTTTGTCAAACTTCTTCCCAACTGCCCGCAAATCGCAGGCGGGCTGCACCTCCAAGGCGCCATCAGGGTCCACAGAGTTGGCACACTGCGGGGATAAAAGCAGACTCACATTCAGTATGCACATCACGTAAAGCTGCGGGTTCATATCCTCGGATCGCCTCCGACCCCTCATACCCACTTATTGCATGTTGTACGTCCTGGCACTTAAAAATAGTACTTAAGATTATGTAGCATCTTATACAAGCTATCTCTGTCGATACGGTGAATGGGTTAACCTAACGATTGTTAGTGCACGGCACTTGCTTCTATGAACATCCTTACAGTACGGTCAGCGACATATTGTTATTTCTACCTCTTCTAACAAATGTACTCTGATAAAAGCGTCTGGTTAACGCCCTGAACGTTAACGTGGATCTGCCCAGGCGAGGCGGATCAAAGGGCCTACCTGGGAGCAGGTGACCAGGTGCTGCGTGAGCGTGGAGGAGAGCAGGCAGGCCAGGACCTTCTCCACGCCGGCCCGCAGCTCTATGTAGAGCAGCTCCCGCCACGCGCTGGGCTGCGTGAGGCTGCATGGCCGGCAGGAGTACACCACGCTCTCGGGGAGGCTGGACAGGATCTCGTAGAGGTCGTCTGTGAAGAGGAGCGCCAGCGTCAAAATCCAGGTCCCCTGTTCGGGGCTTCACACCAACCCCTCTGTTACGCGTTCAGCCCATTCCAGCCCCTAATCTGAGCATCACACCGATGCTGGCGGTATGCGGATTGTGAGGTAGAGCGTAGGGATCGACCGATATTTGCGGTTTTTAAGTGTTATCGGCATCGGCCGATAAGCGGCTGCTGAGTTCGCCGATAGTTTTTTTCCCGGCATTATTCGCAGACAGGCGTCTACAGGCAGCTCTGTGTTGCTGTTACTATTTGTCAATATTGTTTTTTAAAGTTCAATAAATGTTCCCTTTTAAATTGGGACTTGTAACATTTGTTATCATCATTGTGTCATTTTTATGATGTAAATTGAGGGAGCAAAAGCAGTATCGGCTCCAAATATTGGCTTAAGAAAATCGGCAGCCCATATCGGTCATCGGCTAAGGCTGATGAAAAAAAATCGGTATCGGCATCGGCACTTAAAAAATCCATATCGGTCGATCCCTAGTAGAGCGGGTCGGCTGGTAACCGTAAGGTTGCTAGTTTGAGGTGTCAAGGTGTCCTCGAGCAAGGCGCCTCTCGCCCTGACTGCTCCCGACGAGCTGGCTGTCACCTTGCATGGCTGACACCGCCGTCGGTGTGTGAATGTGTGCATGAATGGGTGAACGTTAAAAGCGCTTTCCAATATTGCTCAGTGTAGACTGGGTAGCTCCGCCCATTCAGAGCAGAGCAATACATTTTTGTGATTGGCTCCTTGCGGGAGCCAATCACCCAGCTGACTATTTCCCCTGGCGCGCTATTGGCTGGTTTAGCACAAAGACGACAGGGGAGCGACGGCAAGCAGCCAATTGCGTACAGAGTAGTGGTGGGCATAGATTAATTTTGGAATTAATCTAGATTAAAATGGCAAACGGCAAAAAATCCTTTTGTTTACCTTGACAGCGGTCAATTATACTTGGCAACGGTGAATTATCAAATATAATTCACCGCCGGAAGTTGTGAAGTGGCCATGAAAGTGAACGGAGCATAAACAAAAATAATTGACAGCTGAACATTGGGAAAGCCCATGCAAGTGAATGGAGCAGTCTACAGCATTGAGAAGGGCCATGTAATAATCCATAATAATATAAGGTTTAGAAGTAAATTCACATTTGAAAGTTGTAGAATAAGTTAATATAATTTATATTGGAGTTAATTTGCTAGAAATGTATTTACAATGTTTAGTCAGTTCATCATTTACATATTTATGTTACAATTATTACTTACATATTTACATGTTTACATATTTAACACAGTCAGGATATTCTGTTAAATTTGCCTCTGATTCCCTCACGTTTACCGCAATCTGAATTCTAGCTTCTGATTGGTTAGTTCAGTCACATGATGGGTCCGAACAAGGAAGTGTTGTGGTTGTGAGTTGAAAAGTAAAGTAAAGTACCGTTTGAGAAAGTCATCCAGCCGTCTCATAAAGAGTGATCCACCACCACATATTGAACCCTCAGGTTTCAATAATTCAACTCAAGTTTTTTTTTTTTTTTTTACAAGTGGTGGGTACAAAATGATTGACGAAAACTTCCAACCCAACTTTGAAAATAGATTAACGGCGATATTCTTTTTATCGCCCGATAAAAGTCTCGCGTTAACGCAGCCGTTAACACCGATAACGGCCCACTACGAGTAGAGTCATTTGAACTAGGCCCATTGATCACGCCTCTCCTGCTGAAGAAAATTACAGCAGCTTCCCCAGACCAATGTGCAATCTACGATTGAGCTTGGTCTGGCAATAGCCAGGCAAGCTCGAGCGGCCACTGGTTAGAAAAGCACCATACAAATACAGTCCATTTACCAACCGTCTATAACGCATTAGACCATTCAAGGCCCTATCTGACTGGCACACCAACCCTTAATTACTAAGTCATTGACTCATTAATTACTCAAACCTCTGCATTCAACTGCAGAGGTTTCAGTTAAAACCAACACAAGTTTTGACTTGTTTAAATCAACCAATACTCTGGGAACGGAGACATGAGGAAAAGGTGTCTGCAGGTTTCCGCAAGTCAAATTTAAGACTTTTCTGATCTTTTTAAGACCACCTTGAAGGAAATTTAAGACCAAAAACACGCGATGGTGGGGGTTGGCAACAGACGCGAACCAACTTCGGAAACGGGCGTCTTCCAGCCAACTGTCCTTGAATTTGCACCTACCCATTGTCGCAGACTAGCTAACAAGCACGCAGATAATCGTTTATATATGCAGCTATCAAGAAAGAAGCCTCTCTACATGTCATCCGTGAAAAGTCCCTCGAGAAAAAAAAAAAAAGTATAGTCCTGACCCGACAAATTTAAGACCTTGAGTTACAGTATTTAAGACCAGCATATGACATTTGAAACGAATTTAAGACTTTTTAAGGCCTTAAATTTAGAAACATGAATTTAAGACTTTTTAAGACTTTTTAAGGCTGCGCGGACACCCTGATGCATTAACGGTCATGGGGATGGATATCATTACGGTCTTAACATTAAGATACCACTACTCATCAATACCGCTCATCTATCCGGAACTTTGATTGCATTTGTATTGGTTCTTTTAAAAGAAAGAACAAATTTAGAAACATCTTACATAAAAATACATAGAAGAGCATTGCGATTTCATTGAGACTTCCCCAGATTAATATCAAGAGGAAGACCTGCAGGGAGTGCTCTCTAAAGCAAAGCGGCACCAACGTGCGTGCGTCTAGGGTCTACAGTGATGGGGTGCAAGCAATGCAATGTCCCTCTGCACCGTGAGTGCTTCATGTACCACGTTGGTCGCGAGACCAGTTCCACCTCAGGACTTTCCCATGGGGTGGAACTGTAATTCTCACCTTTACAATGCTTCTTATTTCATGTTTCTAGTGCTCCTAGATATTAAGGCTTTGGTAAAAATGTTATTTGTTGTATTTTATATCATTGATTTATACTGTTTTTTCTTCTTAATCTTGTTTTGAGAATGTTTTGTTGCTGTTATGGTTGTGCTCAGGGAGTATGTTTTAATAAAACCTGTAGTTCTTACCTTTACAATGGTTCTTATTTTATGTTTCTAGGTGCTCCAGAGGCTTAGATATTAAGGTTTATGTAGACGTGACAATTCTTACTATTTTCTCAGAAGACCCTCAGGAAATGAGGTTGTTTTTCCTAGAATAGCTTAGGATTTTAGCAGGCATTTTCAGCAAGCGTTTTAGGAGTAAATGGGTTAAAGCAGGTTATTATTTCAACTAAAAAGGTCCTCCAATTCAGATTTGCTGGAAAACACAACGAGGTAAACTAAATCCCTGTTAATAAAGGTAATAGAAGTACGCTGGCACAACGCCACTATAAGCCCAGCCGTTGTTTGGAGCGAAACTGGATAGAAGTTTCGCCTGCTTGATCTAGCCTGAACAAATGCTTTTCTCTCCTTTGTGAGAGAAAAATCCAACCTCCAATACAGGCACAGACAGGGAGAGACTTTTCTCCTTGTCAATTTGGTTTAATTCCGTGAGACTCTGGAATAGCATCAAAATCAAATGCAACCTAATGCAAGTCGTAAAAACTATAACAACATTTACCTCACCTAAAAATATTTCCTTAATTTATCAACCCCGATACACAATTGAGAGTCACCCTAGGCCTTGGACACACACACACGCACGGTACGAGTCATCGGTGGCTCAGCAGGATTTCCAGGGAACCAGATGCCTTACCTGTGAGATCCTCGCACTTAGCGTGCACCCAGTGGTTGCATGTGCCGCACTGCATCATCTGGCTGTCATAGTCGTTGTCCTCGTAGCACTTGAAGCAGATGGGGCAGTAGTTACCTGGAGAAAGAAACAGTTGTTTTGTGTTAGTGCCGGTCTGGGTGCAGAAAGAGCAGGGCAGTACCTCACCGTTTAGCAGACGCTTTTATTCAAAGCGACTTACAATAAGTACATTTGTCAGAAGTAAGAGAAACATATCAATATATCAATATATATAATTAAGACCATTCAATGCGAGCGTGTGTGGAGGATGGCTGGTTTAAGCAGCCTCAGGTGTGATTGGACTCTGGGGCTTGCTGAGGCTGCACATCGTACCCGTATCGAAACCGAAATCGCGACACTCAAAGCCACGAACCTGTCTCGCGGTGTGAGAAGGCAGAAGCGCGATACGCCTTTTCTAACTCTCTGGTCAAATTGTCAGATTAATGGTCTGCTTACACCGCCCACCTCATACCAATGCCCTAAGTATGCGACGAGATGCCCTCTCTGTGATGTCGGCTCTCCGTGGCTACGGAGGCTTGCATTTCTCCACAGCCGTCAAAGTCCTCATATGCGATATGACCGACATTTATCCAGAGTGGGCCGAGCGCGAAAAAAAATTGCCTGTGTGATCCCCGTCTCTATTGTTTTGTGTGATTTGACCGGCAGTTGGTCTGTGAGTTGGTGTATCGTTACAGCGCTAGTGTTCAGTATCAAACTTTTGCAAACACCACCAAAATGCTTCCACACATCTGACTGCTGGTAGGTGCAACCTCTGGTACGAAAGACTCGCCATGCCTCTCTTCTGAACAACCCACATGCAATCAAAAGTAGATATCACCCTCTGCTGTTTAAAACGGTGTTGCAATTATATTTTTATATTATTTATTACCCAGGGTAACTATTACCCTGGGCATAACACAGTCTGGACTCTAACCCTGGTCATAACACAGCCCTGACTCTTACCCTGGCAATAAGTCACTTACCCTGGTCGTAGAGCTTGGAGCAGTCTGGGCATAGGCCTTTGTCATGATTCCAGTCTGTATCCCAGCTCTTCCCTGGCGTGACCCCACAGCTTTTACACCGGATGCACGTCATGCACACCTGCAGAGCAGACCAGGAGGCGGTTATGAGGCGCTGCATGAAACATCCTTTCTGCACCAACTCATATGCTTGTTGGGATTCTCCAACAACAATGCTATGCGCCCAGTTAAAGTTAAAATGGTGATAAGCAAATAAGCTGGTGCCACGGAGATTTTACCATTCAACCAGACCTTAAAAGCCTCGTAAAAATACATTTGGAATGCAGTACATGTCCTGGAATGCTCCCGTGGATGTGACACACAGTACCGTCAGTCCATTGCTGGAGTACTTATACCATGAACCAACACAGCTGCTTCTAGGAAAAGGGCAAAGTGTCCTGAACTGACCCACGCCTTCCTCTTCTTGTTGTGCTTCGGATAGTTGGAGCCCAGGCAGGAGTCATGGTAGCAGTTCTGGCAGCGATCACACTCCAACATAGGCTGGGAAAGGGTGTAACAAGGGGGTGTTTAAATAGCAAGCCTTTGACTAAGAGAGCTTTTTGGACACTGTTAAATAGGCTGGGATATGGGGTAACAGGGGGTGTTTAAACCACCTCTCTTGGGCCAAGAGAGAGCTTTAAAGGGGTGATCACATGCTAGATGCTACCAGGTGTGACTGTGAGTAGCTATTACAAGTTGTTAGAAAATCGGCCTTTTCCTGTGTTTTAAAGATATCCACCTAGATGTATGATGGTAGATCAGCAACATTTGCTTTAGTCCTCTTGGTAGGCTGGTGGACTGATCTATCTAGCAAACATCTAGGTGGACACACCCACTTGTGATGTCACTAAGGAACAGGGAATTTTCAAATGGCCTACAATGGCTACACACTCAAATCTGCTGACAATAAATCACCCCTTTAAGACACTGCAGAGGCTGGGACACAGTATCAATCACAATCCAGGGCTCCAGACTGCGACCAAATGGTCGCATTTTGCGACCAAAATCTGTGACAGTGCGAGTAAATCTTTAATCTACTCGCGCATGCGCGACAAGTAAATTTGCCGATTTTTTTTAATTTTTTGCTGACAAACTTACAGTCCACTAGTTGGCGGTAATGCAAAAATGAGCTGGTTTGCTAAGCGACATTTACTCCAAAAAGAGACGGCTGGCCAATGGTGTGAGAGCGGGGGGGGGGGGGCGAATGACCACTGTGATAGGCTCATGTGAAAAGAGGCGGGTCTTTGGAGTTATCGCGCAAATCCACAGATTTCACATACCGGCTTATCAAAACAATGGAAAATGGCGGCGAAGCGGACTATCAGCTCGTACTTTCTACCAAGTAACGTTAAACATAATGTTAAAACATGACACATTGACCAAACACAGTGCCAGTCTGAAACATCTTTTCTAGGAAGTGTTTAGGCACAAGTTATGTGTCTAAAACTTGTTCTGTTATTGTCAGCACAGGATAAATATTCACTTTGTATTTTTAAGCTGTTTAACTGGTTAATGTTAAAACTGTTGCACAATAAAATATGAATTTATAAGATTGTAGTTTCTGCATTTATTGTCAAAGTATTTATCAGTAATACAGTGAACATTATAGGAAACTTTGCAAGTTGATTTCGGTGTGCGCTCCTAAATTTTCTGCTTGTGCCCCTAAAATTTTAAGTTAGGGGCCACTGTGCTCCTAGTGAAAAAATGTTAGTCTGGAGCCCTGCAATCCTTTGACAAAGAGAGCTTTTAAGCCCTTAATCGGGGTGGCAGCTACAGAACATTGTGAAAGCACCTTTGAGTGTTTGTTCTTCTTGCCGCACACGTGACAGAACTTGCACCGTCGACAGCACCAGTTCTCCTTGTTCTCCTCCGACGGCCGCTCCTCCGGCTCGAGACAGAACCCGTGGAAGGGCTCGCAGCACACCTGGCAGTAGAGCATCTGTCCACACAGCATAGGGCAGCCGTTAGGGGGATCGATACTGCATGTCTCCCCTTGGGGAAATTCTGGCATCCAGTTGCTCGCCAATTCGGATAACAAATGTACAAATTGACATGAAACAAAATGGACAAACCGTAAAAGTCAATCAAATAAGTCAACAAAAAGTGAGCAATATTGCACATCGTTGAAATTGCATCTAAAAAAATAAAAAGAGGTAGATGTACGAAAAGGAATATTACGTAATTGCACAGTGTCCAGTGTGTGAGGGGGGGTAGGGGAGGGGAGAACGCATGCCAGAACTGGCGTGTTATTGAAGGTCTCTCCGTTTGGTTTGGCATGCCGCGCCACGGGCAACATTCAACAGACGACAGAGCAGAGACGAGGCTCTCTCCGGTGGGTCTCGGGGCGCTAACCTCATGTTGTCCTTTGCTGGCGCAGAGCAGGCAGACGCAGGGCGGCAGGGGTGGGCCGGAGGTCAGGATGCTGAGACCACCCATCGACCACACGTTCTCCAGGGCACAGTCCTCCTGCAGAGGACCACAACACACACAGAGGGTGAGGGGACAGTCCTTCTGACCCGATCTTCTCACGTATCGCTGCAACGCTACTCATACGCTGTTCTTTATATCAGACTGAGTCTGTGAAGATGTGAATGGCATCTTCACTTTGTTAAACTATGTTTTAAAAGATGCACATGTTCCTGTACGGCCATAATAGTCTGCAGCTGTAGCTCATAAGTTAAATGAGCAACACCCATTCTGGTGCTCCTTAAGAGGGCCAGAGTTCATGACTGGAGGGATGCTCAAGTTGTGCAAGTTAATCGACTGTGTTTGTTTTAAAGTGAAAATATGCTTTTTAACAACAACCATGTGCTTTGAGGAAACGCTTTTTCTCGTTTGTGGTTAAAGGCTAGCTACAAAAAAAGACCCAAGTTTTTTTTTTTATCGTTACCAGGCAATGACAGAATCACTGTTCTTATCCTAACTGCCAACATCTATTTCAACATTTTTCATATTGTAAACATTTACAAAAAGAAATGGACAGGTAAAAGGCAATAGTTTCTCCTCCAGGTTGTTTACAAGTGTTGTCATTTGATTCATGTGCTTGAATAATTGAGAAAAACCCAATTGACTGATGATTCGAGTTTTTCTTCAACTCAGGGCGTTCAGGGCGCTGAGAGAGAGGGGAACGCTTCACTCTCATTGATAACAATCACAAACAGCTGTCCCAGGCTGCTCTAACAGAGCCAGAGATGCTGATGCTAACGCTTCAGATGCTGTGCCAGAGTGGAAATCAAACCCTAAGCCCTGGCACTGTTGAGGGCATTTCCTACCCATTAGGCCTATCCGTGAAGCACTCTTGGTTCACTCTGTGAAACACACATTTACTGTCTTGGATGAATACAAAATATCTTCATTCAAATCAGCAGCGGGCTCGGATTCAAGCATGTAGCCTAGCGGGTGAAGAGTCTACACTGCCCTCTAGTGGTCAAACGTAGGTTAGGGCTGGAGGATCTACCAGTGTGGCGCAATAGTATCCAGCTAAAGCCCCGGAGTGACAACAACCCAGGCACGACAGAAGTACTCTGGTGTGACGGAAGTGATTTATTTGTGAGACTGTCCATATGCTTAATATATTGAGTGATATTCATGTTAACTCTCACTTACTTCCATGAACGAAGTGCAGCAAATTTTTCAAAAAGGGCACGGTATTATTATATTCGAATTTAGCGAAAAGTAAATAAACCACTGCACGGCTTTAACATGAATATTACTCTATATATTAAGCATATTGACAGTCACACGTACTTCCATGGTTGATCTTTGGTTGAAAAATAAATCACTTCCGTACTTCTGTCCCGCCTACGCCAGGGCTGCAGTTGGACCCTACCCGTGTGGTGGCAACGTTGTTTTAAAACACGCCACTGACCTCTAGTGTTCACAAAATATGTTGTGGTAACGAAACGGCAGCATTCAAAAACTCTTCAAGCATTTCGCAAATTTACATCAGTGTCAGCAATGATTTACATGGGGCATTTTGAAAGCTAGATTTGAATAGTTTTACATAGGATAGAAGACGTAGATATGGTCATTGTGCAATTATTGTAATTGTGTTCAAACCCTGATATGAATATAAAAGGAAAGACTGATCCTGGTGCAACAAGCCTGGATATAAAAATAAGAAACAAGAGTATGTATTTATTGTTGTATGTATGTCAATGATGGCACCCATTGCACTCCTGACCATCCCTGGAAGGAGGGATCCCCCACTCTGCGTTCATTCTCAAGATTTCCTTGCTTATGAAGAGTTTTCACTTGCCCTCAGGGGGGCTAGAATCAGGGGAGTGTCATAAGCATAAGGCCTGTTAAGCCTGTTGAGACTGTACCTGTTATTAATTGAAAAGCCCAATAACCTGGTTATTCTAACAGTCGCGCTATAATATGACCCTAACTCCCTCCTAGTTGTACAGTTAGTTGTACTCATGCACCTGCATCTCCCACCCCTACCGTACACACCTGGGCAGCTAGGGGGGGGGGGGGGGGGGTGAGGCGGCTCTCCTACCTTGAAGTCCACTCGGATCTTATGGGTCGGTTCCGAGGGCTCTTGGTCCCGCTGCTCAAAGCCGTGGGCCAGGGCAGCCAGCACACTGGGCGGGGTCTCCTCGAGGGGCGCCTGCGGGCAGCCAATCAGACACGACTACATCACACTCCTGTTTTGCTCAACGTATCGACTCAGATATTTGCAAACCAAAAATGATCCAGAACTGGGCCTCCTATCCAAAAGTCACTCTGCAAACACCCATTGGGACATTATTCACACACAGCATTCCACGGCGTCATGGCAACAGAGAGGGGGGGGGGGGGGGAGGGGGCGTTGGAGCCTCACCTTGTCGGCCTTGCGGCGGCACGGAGTGACGCGGTGCGAGCTGGACCGGCGGTGACGGACCTCCTCATCTGAGATGTCCCCCAGGAAGCCGTCCAGAGACACGAAATCTGGAGGGGGAAACGGGATGAGACCGGGGCCCCAAGGAGAGCAAGACTGCTGGATGGAGGACCCTTTAACACCAACCTGGAGTGCACCGCCTTTAACATGAGCAAGACATGACCCGGGAATAGCATGTCTGGTAGATGAAGGACCCTTACACCACCCTGGAGTACTCCACCTCATACATAACATGTTCATAATACTGCCGTCAATGTACCGGCCTGCAGCGTTTCATATCTAGGATTTATATTGTTTTACTATGGGATTTTTGAACTATTATAACAGTTTTGGGATTAACAATTGTTTGATACATTGGTCCTCAAGAAAAACTGTTTAATAGGGACACAATGCCCACTGGTGATGTGACTTTTTAAACTAGCTTGATTAAAACGTTTAATTAACTACCTTGATTAAAACGTTTATTAATAACCTTAATTCAAACATTTTATTAACTACCTTGATTGAAATGTTGCATTTAACTATCTTGATTAAAAGCATTGGGTTGTGACTTATTAACTACCTTGAACATAATGCTTAATTACCTAGCTTGATTAAAACACCGGGCCATGTGACTTAAAAGCGACCTTGACGAAACCTTGGTTCACGCGGCTCTTTAGCCGGCTTGATTAGAACACGGACAATCAGCTACCTTGGTTGAAGCGCGGCCCGTGGCCCCGCCTGCGGGCCGGCGAGGTGGAGCTGGGCGCCGCCTTGATGTCCAGGTCCGAGTCGTAGTCCAGCAGGTCGAAGTAGATGCGGGGCTTGACCACACGCTTGGGCTGCTTCCTGACGGACAGGCTCTGGCCGTCGCCTGGGAGACCCCCCGGGGAGCCCTCGTCCCCCTCCTCGTTACTGGAGTGTCCGGCACTCAGCGACGCGCGCCTGCGTTTAGAGGGGACCTGGGAGGGGGGGGGGGGGGGGGGGGAGGAGAGAGAGAGAGAGAAGGGCTTTAGGGAGGAGGGCGGCGAGAGCGGCGGCGGCGGCGGCGGCGGTGGCGCAAAGGGACGTTCGTCATGTTAGCTGCGATCTCGTGTACAGGACGCGTCGGGAGAGGAAGTCACCTTTCGGAACGATTTTCCCACTCAGACGCCGAGCCTTGCGCTCCTCGATCTGATCGCATCTCTTGTACCTTGGGGACGGAAACAACGAGGATTAGAACCCGGCTCAACGCTCACGTGAGCCACGGATCATAACGACGAGAAATCTTTTGAGTTGGACTATTTTTAGCATTGAGATTATTGTGGTTTAATCACGTAAAGAGGCCTAAACCCGTAGACTTACACGCAGCACTGGCGTTTGGTGTTGGGCCCGCCGAACTTGGGCTTGTCCATACAGTTGATGCACTTGCCGCAGTCGTCCTCGTGGTTGCAGCCCTTACATATGCCGCACCTCTTGGAGCGGTAGCCAAACGGCCCCAGGCCTTTCCTCTTCAGGAAGCTGGACGGTTTCCGCACCTTGGTGACCTTCTGGTCCGACAGCGCCGGGCTGTCCGACTCCGACGGAGACCCGACATCTGGCGAGAGAACACCCCAAGATGTTTGAAGAGTTTGAACCCATGATGCGCGGCGGCCCCGTCTCAAATCAGTCCCATAATAATAATAATAATAATAATAATAATGGATTGAATTGATATAGCGCTTTTCTAGAGACTCCTTCACGCTTTACAGTGAAGGGGGGGACCTCACAACCTACCACCAGTGTGCAGCACCCACTTGGGTGATGCACGGCAGCCAATCTGCGCCAGAACGCTCACCACAGACCAGCTTGTGGTGGAGAGTGAGGGAATTAATGAGTCAGCCAATTATAAATGATCAATTATACAGGAGAATGATTAGGGGGCCAGATTGAATGAGCCTGGTTGGGCCAGGACACCGGGGAAACCCCTACTCTTTGCGATAAGTGCCCTGGGATCCTTTATGACCTCAGTCATGAGCCAGGACCTCGGTTTTACGTCTCCTCCGAAGGACGGACCTGCTGGCCATTCCCCGCATCAGATTGCGGACCTTTGGGGTCAGGGCATTCTCTGCCATGCTCTCACACTCTGGACAGCCTACCCAACACATTCCTTTTCAGAGTCTTCTGACCCCTAATCCCCTTCCTTTTCTGGCCCCCCAATATTTTTTCTCAGCGACCTTGGGTATGATAAAAGACGCTGTATAAAACCAAATTATTATTTTTATTATTATTATCCCAACCACACAGCCTAAACACAACGGCACTGTCGCTGTACCTTTAGCGATGTCTGACGGCGAGATCCCCGTGCGTTCGTGCAGCGGCAGTGCGCTGAGCCGGGGGATGTCGTCGGGCACCAGGGCCCGGGGCTGCCCCAGGACCACCGCCGCCGCCCGGCACACGTGCTTGATGCGTGGGCCGCCCGCCCGGCGGAACTCCTGGCACAGCGGAGACACGATCTGGAGCTAGTGGGGGGGGGGGGGGGGGGGGTGGAGACGGTGGACAGTGAATACGGCATTCTCAAGCAGTGGCCTGCATTATGATGGGGCGTGGGGGGGGGGGTTGCGACGCTGCAGAGAAAAGCTTCATTTGTATACACTTTGCCTCTGCTCTCTCCCTGGGCATCGGGGATCAGGGTTCTTACTTGTCCTTGGGGCGGTTCCGTTTTGACTGGGACCTGGTCCACAGGCGGATCCTTTCGATTCCTCCTCCGTCTCTTGGAGGTGACGTCTCTGGCCGCAGCGCCGGACACGCCTGACAGCAACTACAGGCGGGGGAGATTTACATTTTTACATTTACATTCAGCCGACGCTTTCATCCACAGCGACTTGCAATAAGTGCATTTGTCATAATAAAGTCTAACAATATATCGCTGTTGGTACTGTAAGGATGGCACTTGAAGAAACAAGTGCCAAGCACTAACGTCCCAAGGTTAACCCATTCCCTGTATACAACAAGATAGCTAGGATAAGATGCTACACAACTAAGTACTATAACTACACACAACATACAATAAGTGCGTAAACTGATAGATCATATCCTCGGTAGGGAGAAACTAAAGCATGTTACACTGCCCAAAACACCTTGAATATCACATGGTCTTACCCCCGATGACTTGAGCTGTTTCTGCTGGTCTATTTTAATGAGCTGGACCTTGGCCTTCTTCAGGAGGTTGAACATGCGCTTGTTTGCACCGGTGAGCCGCATCTTCTGAGACGCACCCTTTTCCTCGGACTCGGGATGGTCGAGTCCGTCCGCGACGCCAAACTCATTGGCAGACAGCTCTGTTAAATGGAGAGACAAACACCACTTTCATTGACCTTTGCACTGTTATAACATGTAACGTGTGACTCAACACTTTAGATATTAAAAAAAAGGAAAACGTGAAGCATCACAGGCAGGTTCTTACCCGTGGGCTCCTCTTTCCCGGTGAAGCGCAGAGGCCCGCTGTCGCTGAGTGCGAGAAGTTTGGAGCCCGTCCGGACGCACACAGACACCTTCCTGACCACGCCGGGGCTGTCCAGGTCCTCAATCTTGAGCTTGGCCTTGCCCTTCTCCGTGTTGGTGGTCCTCTGTCGGAGGCTGATGCTCTTCACCTCATCGTCCAGCCCCTCCGCCAGGTCGACGGGCGGCGGGGGCGGTCTGCTACTGAGGCTCTCCTTCACTGCTTTGCTTTTGCTCCGAGGCAGTCCCGGGTGCAGCTTCTTCAGCCGTTTGTAGATCTTGAGGTGGACTGCCTGCTTGTTGAACTTTGACGGTCGCTTCTTCCTCGGGATCGCCTGGCTGTTGCTCGACGGAGAGGGAGGCAATTCAAACGCGCTGGGCGAAAACGTACTCTCGAACTTGCCCTCGGCCGGTTTGGAGAGCGCGTACACCTCCTCCCCGGACTCGCCTGGCACGTGCCACTTGAAGCTGGGGTTCCTCAGTAGCGACCTCCTCTTCCCAGACTTTGCAGCCCTCTTCCCGAAGAGGACCTTCCCTCCAACGTCCGCGTCGACTTCGTCCAGGCCCTGGATGGAGAACAGGTCCACGTCGAAGTGAGCATCTCCCAGGAGGTCTTCCTCCAGGGGCAGGCCTGGGGAGAGCTCCCTCGCCGCCGCCTTCCTCCTCCTCCTCCTCCTCCTCTCCTCCTCCTCCTCGTCCAGTTTCTTCACCGGCCGTGGCGGTGGCGGCGGCGGCAGACCCAGCTGTAGCCCTTTCTTTGGAGAGTTCCTTCGTGGTAATACGGACATGCCGGCGTCGTCCATGAACCGCTGTGGGGTCTTGATGACGCGGGAGGAGCGAGCGCTGACCACCGGCATGATGAAGTGTTTGATGTTCTTGAGGAACTTTGCTTTTCCGGGCTGAGCGTCCAGCACGTCCAACTGGCTGTCTACCAACGTGTCGGTTTCCTCCTGCTTCAGGTCTTCCACCATTTCTACAATTTTGGATATTTTCTTGGATTGGGATTTGGGCTTTTTGGAGCCAAGCATCTTTAGACCTTTTTGCCTTCTTTTGAACTTTTTATGCACTCCAATTAATTTCGATCGAGTGGACTGCGTGGACAACGCAGTGAGGTCGGGGAAATCCTCAAGCAGGTCGAGGTTCTCACTCAGTGGGATCTCAGGGAAGAGGTCGTCAGAATCCATTTGTTTCCTGGACCTCTGCTTTTGTTTCGGACGTTGTCCGATCAAACTTCTCCGTCTCTTTTTCCCCGGTTTGCTCGGTTTCTTCTGTAGACATGAATTCTGAAGACCAATGGTTGGGGGCTCTGTTGGCACGGCGACAGACTCGATGTTATCAATGGCGTGGATTTCAGGTTCCTCTTTCACCACGGGGAGCTCTCCCACCTCAGCCTCCTCAGGCACAGGGTCGTCCTCCTGCACCTCCGTATGTTCACACTCCTGAGAAACAACAGCGGTGGCTTCTTTTACCTGAGACAAAGCATTATTACTTTCCACCGCTTGCGCACTAGCGGCCTCCAACATCGTCGGCTCCTTGGTGGAGACGACATCCGACGACGCAAACTTCTTCCTCTTCCTCGACGAGAGCTTGGTTTTCCGTCTCCTCGCTTTGGGCTGCAAAGACTTGACCTCGCTCAGCGGCGGCTTGGCCTCGTTCATCTCAGCCTGCGCAGGGCCCTCCATCAGAACGGGATGAGGAGGATCTGGATCAGGATCCTGGGAAGCTTTCTTCGAGACCGGGGCTTCAGTGACCGGAGCTTCAGGAACGACCGGAACTTCAGGAACGACCGGAACTTCAGGAACGACCGGCACTTCAGGGACGACCGCTTCGGGAACCACGGCCTCCGCGACGACCGCCTCTGGAACCACAGCTTCTGAGTGGAGTGGCGGGGTGTCCTCAGAAACGGCCTGAGGACAGGGGACTTCTTGGAGTACGTTAGAAGATGCGTCACCTTCGGTCGGAGCTGCAGTGGAGTTCTCCGCAAGAACTTGGGGCGCACTGTCATCATCTCTACTTGTTCTCAGACGTCGCTTCGGAGTCTGCGATGGCTTGGGGGTGCCACACTTTTTGGTTGGCAGGGTGAAGGTGGGGTTGGGTGGCCTCCTCCTCAGCCTGCTTGTGGGCAACTCCAGGGGCTTCTCCGGGGCTTCCTCACACCCTTGCTTCTCCTCCTCCTTGACCTCCACGGACTCTTTAAGGTCCTCGTCTTTCTCCTCGATGAAAGGGCTGGCTTGCTGAATTAAAAAGGAGGGCTTGGAGCTTTTGTGTTTACCTGGCGACGAGACCTTCTTGATCTGAAGTGGTGGAACTTTCCCACAGTCTGCTTTGGGGCCGTCTTGGGAATTGGAATGGGACATTTGCTCCACTTCAACTTCCACCTGCAAGGAGGACATGTCCTCTGACGGTACGGCAGCGTTCAGCAGGGAACGGATCTCACCGTTTGTATCCGCTTTGTCAATCTTTTGTGGATCTGAATTTGCTTTGTCTGCATTTTTCTCTGAACCGCCTAAACATGTAATGACACTGGCCTCAGAAAGAGTGGAAGATTTCACATCAGGCACCATCTTCTTCTCCGCCAATGGAATGGAAGTGTCAGTGTCCTGTGCTTGGCTTTCACCTTTCACCAGTGTGATAGTCCAGACAAACTTACTCCTCTTTTTCTTTCGAGCCCTTTTCGCCGGGATGTCCAATTTGGGATTCCTAATTCGGAACAATTTAAATCCTGGTATTCTCATTTCCTCCTTATCTGACAACACATCATCACCAATTTCATTTCCCTTATCGGGGAACACAGATAATTTATCATCGACGTCTGGCTTTGTGATGTCCTTGTTTAGCCTCTTGCTCTGCCTCCGGCCTTCCCTCCCACCTAACGGTTTGCTCTGCTCGGTCCTGGAAACCCTTAATGTTGATTCGGCCATGCTAACTTTGTTTGTACTCTGATCTTCTGGTTGAAGCGCACAATCTATGGCCATTTTAGGGGCCGCGGTCCTAGCTCTACTCCTCTTACGCAACGGTTTATCACCGTCTGTGTTTTTCCCCGGGGTCTTCTCTGATTTCGGCGAGAATTTATCTGAATTCGATTCAGGTTCGGCTTTTCCGCTCTCAGACGCCCGGTCGGGTTGGTCGTCTGGCTTTCCCTCCTCTACTATTTGGTCGTCCACCTCCTCTTTGGCACTCGCCTCGACACCGGGGGACGCCGTCTTTGCTGCAGACCTCCCTCGTCTCCTGGTCGGTTCGGCGTCTTCCCCCCCGGTGTCGTGTCTATCGTTGGGGGGCTCCGTTTTTAATTTGACGTGAGCACTAGAGATCTGGTCACCTTGAATCTCCTTAGCTTGCTCCCGATCCTGAAATCCTTTGATCTTCAACTTCCTCATCGACTTCTTATGAGCCCCCTTTTCACTTTTCACCTTCTTCTTGGCCACCAGCTTGATGGTAATCCGGGGGGAAGTTATGGAGGCTCCATTTTTGGTGGATTGTCTCTCCGTAGCATTTTTTCCTTTCGGACATCCTTTCCTGCCGTCCTTTGCTGGCTCTGTGTCAGGAAACAAGGTGTAGGCCTCCAGTGCAGAGTTTACATCGTTCTCAGGGTCTGGAACGGAAAGCCCCGTCCCAACTGCCCCCACGTCAGGCGGTGGCTTCTCTTTCTGCCTTTTAGATTTGGTGCTGACAGGATCACCTAGACAACAGAACACAATACCAACGTATAAGACTAACTCCACCGATCTGAAGGCCGTGTTGGAGGATTTCCGAATGTGAGATATGTATTTGCTGTCTGCAGGTTCAAACACGTGTGTAATTGTTCATTTCAACATGTTGCGTACCTTTAGTGGGGTTCTTTCGTGACCGCAGGGGTCCTTTATACCCCTTTCTTTCAGCTTCAAACCCTCTGAAGTCATCACCCTAGAAACAACACAAAGCAATTAACACGCAAAACAACCCTATATCCACACTGTATGATGCTAATCCTCACAGGGCCATGCAGTATAAACTCTTATCACTGAAAATGTGCAACCCAGTAATTAATGGGAATCAAAATACAAATACAGATCTTATCAGTGTTACAATTACCTAAAATATGACCAAAGTAAAAGTTTTACACTAATTCATTTGAAAGAGTTAGCCTGTTTCTCAATGCTTTTTCTTAAAGGGTGTTTAGTTATATTTTAATTCAGTTACATACATAATTACATTTCAGAGCAAATAATTGTTTTCATTAAACATGCACATTTGCATTCGCACACAAACACACATTGTCGCCCACCTTTATAAAAGCTGAAGGCATATAAATACAAGCAGATATCGATCTAGATGCAACTGCGAGATATAGTCTATGTCCTTCTACCTCACGCTGCAACACATGGACCGAATGAATGGCTGGATCACATCAGATTCGTTTCCAATGCATTACGAAAATGACTTTTAACGAAATGTCATTATTCCCTCGGAAAGTTATCATTACAACCAATTTATAGTGTTCCCTCCAAATCAGCAGTGGTGTCATATGTGCAGAAGCGGCCTGGAAGCACACAACGTTACAGCCCATGTATATGTGGTACTAACGAGCATATAGCATATAGGTACGAGGCTGTACGTGTAATAAAGTATATGTAGCTCAGTGGATTAAAACGCATATAAACTAGCAACTAACTAAAGCCCTTCCCCCTCCACCGAGCCCATTTAAAGTGTTCCCTACTCCAGCCAGGCGAGCTAACGCTGGCTACACACAGTAACGCTAGCCCTGGTACATAGCATGGTGGACTACACTACAATGCATCTTTGTATGTCACCTTGTACAGTCTGATACGGGCACATGTATGTTATCCTTAGTAAGTGCTGGACAGCATATCTCACAGCTGGACATGGGGTCCCAGAGGGAAAACAACCAGCGTTAGCTTCTGCATCGGCTGTCCACCTCTTTGTGTTGGCTAACGTTAGCTGCTAACTCCTTTAGCTGGTGATACGGTAACGGGCCTGTGCGAACAGATTACGTATTATATTAGAAGTCCCACCTGTGTGTACAAACTATCGCTCTTTCTGCATTGCTTATTTAAAAAAAAAATACTTTTTTTTAAACACGGGTCTAAGTTTGCAGGGGAAAAAAACTGAAACTGTTGAAACATTAACGCTAAGCGAACTTAATGCCCCGTCTCCTTGAGCCAAGCATGTGTTGTGGTGCGATCGCCTGTCGGCCCACAACTGAAGCGAAACGCTGCTTATAACACGTATAAATACACAACGGAAGACACGCACATCCACCGTGAGAGGCACGGCGGATCGGGTTCTCCGGCGGGGCTTCAGGCTCAGTAGGGAGCGTCAGCCGCCCGACCAGCCCGGAGCTCCGCCGGACGTTAGCGGGATGATGTTGACGTTTCTGCCCGGTAGTCACGATGTCAGGGGACGGCACACACTACACACTACACACTCACACACAGACACACAATGTGGAAAGAATTAAGTAAAGGTACTGACTCCTGAGTGGGTTTGGGACCTCACCTCTTCACTCCCACTCGAGCTGTCCCACCCGGCCTGACCGAGGCGCTTGTGGTCCGCCTCTATCCCCAGCAGGCGCCAGTGAGACGGGTCTTCGTTTAACGCGAGGCACGGCGGCGGGTTGGCGGGCCTCGGGCCTCCGTGGGTCACGTCGTCCGCTTCGGGTCCCGATCGCCCGAGTTGCCATCGCTTGTCGGAGTGCAGACGGCTGCGAGAATAGCGAGGCCGGCCGGGGAAACGACCCCGAGCCGCAGCAGCAGTACCACCTCCCTGGCCTCCCACGGCAGCCGCGGTTGCTGGTCCGCATCCCGCTGCCGCCATCATTGCTTCAACAACAACACGGATAGCGTAGCAGTCCGAGGAGACGCAGGAGGGAAGGCGGGAGATGGGCGGGGGGGCAAGTGTTGCCAGATTGGAGCCGATTTCCCGCCCCATCAGGCATCACTGGTTGCGGTGGTACTCTTCAGCCAGTGAACCAGACATCTTGCCCAATCTGGCAACATTCGAGGAGGCGCAGTGCTTCAAGGGAGAGTGAGTTTTCTTTTCAGTGTAAACAAAAAATGAATGACCTCGAATCGAGTTATGATTAATTATTGTGTTGATTGAGTTTTGATGCGTGACGTTGAAAAAATTGTATCTAGTAGCGTGTGTTAAAGGAAACCACAGATGGGAAAACATAGATGTGCTGCAACTAGCAGCAAAGTGTGTGTTCTTCACAATAAAAGTGTTTAAAGCGCTTCTAAATTGTGGATAAAGCACTTTCTTAAACGCCAAATGAATTGTCGGCCAATCCTAGCGTCTAATGCACCTTTTACTTAATGCTACTATGGTAAAACAGTACAGAAATTGAGACCATTGATTGGTAACAACCTTTTAATAAATCAATTAAAGCCCTTCACATCTCCCAGTATTTCTGATTCATTTTAATGTTGTGCACAAATGAGCATTTAATTTAGAGCGGTAATTCCATTGGATTCTATTGGACATTAGTTATATTGTCCATGGTTATTTATAGTTGCAATTGTTTGTTATTGTGTGTTTTTGTTTTTGTTGTCTTGTTTGGTTGCATCGAACAATGACCCTTAATCATATATTGTATATATGCAGTATGATGTTGTCTATATATGTTTGTATAATGTATATGTTATACACCGTTGGAGCTTTACTTCCAAAATAATGGCCAAGCTGCCAATCATCTATTTCCGCTCGCTTGCCGTAGAACCGAGGCGATCACTTCCGTGTCGAGTCGATGATTTATCCCTGAATACGAGGAAGTCTTCTGCTCAAAAAAACGCAGTCTAATTAGTTTACATCCCCCGTCCGTACCCTTCCATCTTAAACCTGTAAACAGAAGTATACACAATTCATTAAAAACACGTTTCTCGATCATCGGCACCAGGGTGAGTGTGTACCCGGGTTGAGCGAATGCCATTGTTGTCTATCTTGGCGATCCCAATGATTGTTGTGATCATTTTCCTATAGATACCACAGTCTGTTTAACCCATATCTAGTAATATACTGCTATTTGGGTGCTGTTGATAAGATCTCCTTACAACGATCGTTATCAAAATTAACAATTCCCTAACATTCAATATTCACTGATTTCGTCTATTTTCTCGTGTATGACTTCTAGACCACCAAATACAATGAATCTAGAAAGGGTCTCCAATGAAGAGAAACTCGGCCTATGCAGAAAGTATTATCTAGGTAAGTGATTATTAAACCCCGTTTGCAGCTTGTTGAAACGTTCAATAGCTTTGATTCCTGCCTTCCCTCTGTTGTAATGGGAAGTAGGCTCGTCTAGACTGGATCACATGACGCCATGAAAGCCTCAATTCTAATCCAGGCCACATTCTGCAAGATGTGTGCCTTTTATTGTTTGTATTAGCTTATTTTAAGAGGTAAGAATGGTGATGTGCGCCCTTTTAACACAATATGTATTCTCTCTTTTAGGGGGGTTTGCTTTTCTACCCTTCCTTTGGTTGGTAAATGTGGTTTGGTTTTTCCAAGATGCCTTCATTAAGCCTGCCTACACGGAACAACTTCAAATCAAAGCATGTAAGTGTCAAATCGGCTTATGCACGTAATGACCGAACTTCAAGTATGTGGTTGTAACTTAGATATTATGCGTGTTGTATATCTTAACCTAGTCTGTTTCTTTAAGATTAGCATGTGGGCATTTGATAAGTACTTGAGTATTCAAGCACATTTCCAATACGTCTTGGACAAGTTTTCCTGAAATGAAAAGTAATACAGACAACGGCCCCAATCAATTATATTTGGACAAAAGCACTTTACACTAATTATTCTTTGAACGATAGCACGTTAAGCTATATGTTAATTCATTGCAAGATTTGATGGTGCTTATTATGGGCATAGCATCTTGAAGGTGCTCTAAGTGTGATTCTAGAGAGAGTGGAAGAGATTCTAAAACGAAACAACCCTATAAAATGATCTATGTTTCTCCTCCATGTAGCAGTGTTGTATATCACGCACCTGTGATTGACTGGCACAAAATAAATTCCTAGGTTGGTTAGAAGTGATCCGGATGCGGTTTCAAATCTAAATAGCCTCACAGAGGCAGGCATAGTCCATCTGAACATATGTTCTCACAGGGCATTTAACTCACTAATAGCTGATCGATGGCTATGAAATTTAAAACTCAAATTACACTCTTTCCTACAGCACCTTTCAGTTCTAAGGTCTAACATCCAAAGTTTTTAGTTTTAGTTTTAACATATTGTTTTAATCATTTTAAATCTCTTTATTTGTTTATTATTGCCCATGACGATTGTTTTTGGACATTTGCAACATTCTCAGCCAATGTTTGTTTCTACCGTCATTGGTTTATGACTGCTATCCCATGTTTTATATAATGAAAATCACACTTCTCCATCTGATTCTGCCTGAATAAGTAAAGGTGTAGTTTTACTACGGTAGTGCTAACAATAACTGAATTCTGACAGCAGGATCTGATGTGAGAGATTATATAAAGAGTAAACACTGGGTGTTCTAACGCGTGTCATTTCCTGTCAGATGTGAAGCGGTCTGGCCTGGGATTGGCCCTCTGGGTGGCAGTGCTGACCACCTGGATTACCATATATCAGCACTACCGCGCTCAATGGGGCGAAGTGGGGGACTCCCTCTCCTTCACCATCCCACTGGGCATTCCCTAAAACAAGAGTGTGTACACCAGCTAACGGCCCAAGCTATCATTACCTGCCAATACGCATACTTCGAGCACTCTGTTGAGTTGGACTATTAATAAAAGGTTCAAGATGAATGTTGCAGTATGCAAGTGGAGGATGGTTATGTGCATAATTGATAGATGCAATAGATCGTTTTTCCCAAGGTTAAATGACAACCACTTTCCAACTGCTTTCTATTTGGTCAAATCAACGTTATTGTGTTTGATGGCACACTTTTTTTTTTGTACTTGCATAATACCAGTGAATAAATGTATATAAAATGTTTGTCCAACTTTCTTGTTTGAACCAAGATGATAAATTTGGTTATAAGGGGTGTAGCCGCTCAGAAAGACCTCGACCAATCAGGCTGATTGTTTCTAATCCAGTGTCTGAAAGGCAAACATAAGTCTTCTAAAAGCATCCATCACATAGGCGCCTGTTGTGAAACTCTATCCTTATGTACGTCTCCAGCTCCAAGGCAAAGTCAGGGCCATTTTTAGACGGGCTAAGGCCTGAGTGACAGCTCTATATGCTCTGTATATGTTCCCCAGAGGATCATTACACTATTGGACACAATAGGTCAGAGATGTCAACAGGTAGGATCAGGATGAAGACATGGTCATTAAGTGATATGCTCTCAGCTCTCTCATACCCCAGCACCGCATGATGACAAAGACTGATCTAACTTGCTGTCTCCATCTACCGACGGATGGATTATAGCCTTCCGGCCTGTGCATGAGCAAATATAGAATTGGGTGACACCAAGGTCACTACAACTTATTATTAGTCTCTGACGTTCGTATTATTCCAAACATTTTTGTTGCATTCAAGTTCTGAACTATTTGGACGGAGGGGGGAGAAAGCGCTTTTAATGACCCGTGTTCCGGCATGTGCGCCACCCTCCTGGTCTGGTTGCTATTGGCCGGCTCATCAGGATGAATTTATTCATGCGCACACACGCAATCACGCACGCACGCACCCCCACAGAGGCACGCACACACACACACACACACACACACACACACACACACACACACACACACACACACACACACACACACACACACACACACACACACACACACACACACACACACACACACACACACACACACACACACACACACACACACACACACACACACACACACACACACACGAAAAACAAACGTTAATGTGGTCATCTATTGCAATTTGATTGGTCCACATTTCACAGCTAAGCCCGCTTTCTTTAGCTAATTTGTCTCATTACCCTGCGACAGCTGCATACCCGCCAAAACAATGGGCTGTCGTCCCGTGACTCAGCCCAAACACCCGCGGGTATTCGCATAATTGCTCCAGAAGAGCATCAAGGTGCCCCACACAGAATTCCCAATTTATTATGTAACCCGAGAATAAAAGCCGCCCATCACTGGTGCGTAAGGGGGGTCGGTTCCAGACTTTTCCAGACGGCGCCAGCACGACTCGGTGACGGTCCCACTGGCTGCCAACACATTGCTGGCCGCTGCTTGTATTTCCTAACGGTAAGTGTCAATTTATTGCATCCAGGATCATGCTCTGACCACTACCATCATCATCATCATCATCATCATCACCACCACCTGCTGACTTCCTAGGAAGAGAGGGGGAGGGTCTTACGAGTCCTGACGGAGCGCAGATTAAATAGCAAGGGTGGAGATGTTGACGCTCATAAAAGTTAGAGGTTCACAGGACACAGGATCCCGAGTGGAAGTACTGGAGCTTAGCACTGCTGACCACAAGTCTGCCCAGCAACAACTTCCACCACTTCATTTTGTCCAACAGATCTGGAGATGGACTTCGTTCTGCCCGCCACTCTACCCGCTACTGGGATCTCCTGGGAGAAGTTTCTTCCTCCTCTCATACCGCAGTTAAACGGGATCTATGGACAAGCATCGGAGTTGGGTCTCCGTCTTCCAGAAGCCCAGTCACCCAGTTCCACACAGGTAGGTGCGCACTTCATTCTGAATCACAATCAGAATTGCATTTATTACATCCTATTGTCCACACGAGTAAAATTCGTATGCTTGGTTCCTCAACAACCGCATCCATACAAGATAAAGTAAATAAATATAAGTAAAAATAAAATAACAAGTAAAAATATATATTTTGGTAGTTTGGTTCAGACTATGGGCGTTACCGTGATTATGTTTATGATTGACATATTTCAGTCCGACACAATACTCGCACTAAAACGACCACCACGTGATAAGATCAATATAAATTGTATTTTATTATTTATATGTATTGAAATGTTGTTCTGGTTGTTTGACCTACTGTTTTTCTATTTGTATTTTTGGTTGGAATTGTAATCAGGGCGTCATTTAAAAAGCGAGCCTGCTCTCAATGGCCTTCCCTGAATAAATAAAGGTTCAATAAATAAACATTATGTCCAGAAGCCATAACAATGTCCATGTGTGGGCAGGTTAACTGCGACCCCAGCGGCTTCACGGTCCACGTGGACGTGAAGCTCTTCAGCCCGGAGGACCTTCTGGTCAAGGTCAGCGGGGACTTCGTGGAGGTCCAGGGGAAGCACGAAGAGAAGAAGGTGGGAACTTGGGACGCATGTTTTTTTGTTATCACTTAGATTGGTATAGAAAACACCGCGATTACCTTGGTGGGCCACGACCCCCCCCCACTCCCCTAAACCTAACCCCATAGCAGTATAGATCATAATAATAAATAATTCAATTAAGTAAGAATATTAAGAGAAACTAAGACAGTAGTAATAAGTAAAGCCTAAAGTAAGCAAGCCTAAAACAGGCATTTGTGTGTTTCCTTGATGTTCCCTCCAAGCAGTCACGCTCCTGGAGGTACCCCCAAACCAACCCCACGCACAAAAGACACTTTAAATCCATGTTTTTCTGTAATTGCACAGCATTTTCAAACTAGAATAAACCGTGGCTGGTACCACTACCACTTGATCACTTTACACATCTGCTACTTATTTTTAACATATCTGTTTTTACTTTATCTTGTATTGTTGTTGCAATGTGGCTGGTGAGGAACCAACCATGAGAATGTTACTGTTGTGTAATTTTAACAATCAGATGGGATTTAAGTGATTCTGATGTTGTCCCGTGTGTAGAAGGACGGATCCGGCACCATCACCCGGCAGTTCAGTCGGCGCTACCGCATCCCAGAGGGAGTGGACACCATGGCGCTGGAGTCCGCCGTCTCCCCCGAGGGCATCCTCATCATCTTTGCTCCGATGCTCCCGATGCAACCCATACAGAGCTAGAGGGGTGTTCACGCTATGCACGAAGACGTATCCCTTTTTGCTATGTTTTTTTTAATAATGTGATGGCATATGTTTGGATTTCACATGCGCAAATAGTCCTAGGTTGACCCATGACCCAGAACACAGTACAGAGCAGCATGTTCCTGGCACTGCTCAGATATTCCCACTCTGACGTGTATATACTTTGGATATTTATGTCAATGTTATAAAAAAAAGTAATTGTAAATATAATGTATTCAGAACTAACAAATTGGTTTTGCCGAGACAATCTATGCAATATATTGTTTGACAATATGGAGAACAAAGATCTTTCAAAAGTTAATGTTTGAATTTATATTTGTCACAGCATCTTTATAAATACATGATACAAATGCACTCTTTATGTATACAATTAAAAGAACAAAAGTATTGCAAAGTGCTCCTTGTTTCAAGCTTCTTCCCCCTCTGGTGTGAATTCCTCCATCAAGGAGTCCACTTGACTGAAAGAGAAGCAGAAAAACTTCATAAATTCAGCATGCAAATCAACCGTTACATTCTTCAAATGACATTTCCCCCACACACACAAAACCTGGTTCATTCCTGGACCATCCAGGCAGGAATGAGACGATGGCAGGTGATAAACTACACCAGTATGTCCATTTATAGGCTCTGCTTCGGTTAAATCACCTTATTTGGTCCTTCACTCGTGTCCTCTGCTTGCGTAGAACCTGCAGTAAACTATCGTCTCCGAACTCCTCTCCGTCGGAATCTAAACAAGAGAAGCACGATAAATAATAAGGATCGGAAACGATTTTTTCCATTTTTTGAGGTCAGTACAGCCAGGACTTCCATTCAGCTTACATGCAGAAATGATACATTAATGCATGTATTGTATTCAAATCCAACACTGTGGAATGTGTGTGCATAGTGCCGCACGCACGGAGGCCCGGAGCGTGGCAACAGAGTGGCAACATGCTTCTAGAATCCGGTCCCCGGTTCTGGAATGTCTGAGAGTATCTGCATCCAAAATATCCTCCTCAGTCAGCGCTAAGGGCTAAAGGTTAGAGCTACCCCCTGCTGGCGTCTCACCCTCGGCGTCGCGGAGCAGCTGTGAAAGGACCTCCTCGGGGGGCTGGGCTCTGCCGTCGGGACCCTGGGGCCTCAGCAGAGCGGGTGGGGCGCACCTTGGGGGGAAGGAGGAGGAGGAGGAGGAAGAGGCGCGCCGTGCGGGGAACAGCACCTCGGAAACTGCCTGTCCGCAGCCAATTAAGAGCGTCAGCCATTTAGAGATCATGGAGAGTTACCCCAGGTAGAATTACACCACATTAGAACTGCACCACGTAGAACTACACCACGTAGAACTACACCACGTAGAACTACATCGTTTAGAATTACATAGTTTAGAATTACACACGTTTACTTACTAAAGTGCAGTTTAATAAACATAGTCTGTGCTAACCAATCACATTCACTGTGTGAATTAGCTCAATAGTACCGTACCTGTCGTAAGGCCAGGTGGACGGGAGACGGCGGGCCAACATTGAGCAGAACAGACCCCCTGGTGGAGCGTTTGGCTTTTCCTCTGCCGCGTGTCTTCGTTGGGGGACAACCTTTGAGGCGCGGATGCTGCCATCCTGTCCGGGCGGGGCCGGAAGCAGCCCCCGGTCTGAGGGCCCGGCCCGTCCCCAGCAGGTCGCCTGCGGGACAAAGAACAGAACAGTCTGTGAGGGCTTCGTCCCACGGCTCACGTGGTCCTATGAGACACAGGCGTCGCACCTGGCGCACCTCTTCTGCTTCCTGTGGGCCGTCTTCTGCTTCTGAGAGGGCTTCGTGTCCGAGCTCCGCTCGTCCTTTGTCGGCTCCGAGGAGCTGGGCGGGGGACACGACTCTGGTTCCCTGCCGCCCGCCGCCGGGGAGGGGTTAGTCACGGTTCTAACGGTTGGTTGAGAGTGTTTTGGGGCGATGTCAGTCGGGGACCGGCCTAGCGCTTTGGGTTGCGTTGTTGGACAAGACGATCGCACCGGACCCGGGGGTCCATCCCAGAGAGGAGGCTCCCTCGCCGGCCGGTGACTGGAGGCCACTTGGCTGGACGCAGGACGGGGGGTGGACGTCAAGGGGGGGCCCGTGCCTGGGGGGCACGGCCCATGCGTTTCTTTACTCCCGAGGTGTGGACTGGGGGGGATAGATGGCGCCGTTCTTTGACACGGTTCAGGTCCCTGGTCCTGACGCCGCTGTTCAAGACACTGTTAAGAAGAAGGGGAATGAGAAGCTGTGAAGGACAGTACATGGTTCCAAAATATGTGTTTATACCACATGTTCCATGGAGCCACTGACTGAGGGCTGGTGGACACCAGAGGTCTGTCCTGCTGGAGGTGGCTGGTGCAGTAGGAGGCTAGGGTTCTGCAGGGCTGGAGGTCGCTGGTTGAGACTAGGGGTCTGCCAGGCTGAAGGTGGCTGGATCTGTTGGAGGCTAGGGAACTGTTGTGAGGGGACCGGAGGCCAGTGGCTGGCCTGCTCCATTTTCCTCCTCAACCGCCATTGGAAGAGGATGTCTTCCTCCGGGCGTTGACGACTAATGGAGCAAGATGGCATGAAGCCGTTCTGCGAGGGGCCGACAGTGGGCGAAGATGAGCTTGTGTTACCTGTAGGTTCATGAACAAAACTGTACTTAGTAATACAGTACAACATGTAGAATACAGTATAACATAATGCAATGTGACATTGTGTGTGCATGTGGTGATGGCTTTAACCTGTGCACATTGATTGTTCAATGTACCAGGCATGCAGCCCCACCCAGTCCAATCAGTCGGACTCGGCCCAGGTGAGGCTGCCTAAACCAGCCATCCCCCACGCACACATTGCACAAACACATACAGTACAATACAACATAGTGCAGAAGACAATCGTTTTAGGTTGAGGCCGCGGTTGTAGCTTACACGCGATGGATTTAATCGGACAGGGAAAGAAGGGTCTTCGGAACGGCTCATACCCGCCGACGGGGGAGGATAAATCAGAGCCCCCCAGGCCCTCAGAGCTGATGACCAGGGAGCCACTGCTGACGGAGCTCTCACTGAGAGGGAATCGAGAGAAGATACACCGTTAAGGGAACAAACGCCCCCCCCACACTCTACCGCTGTGTGATCTGACAAAAATGATGATTATTGGGCATGATCGTTTGATTGAGATTATTCCAAGTGATTAACTGATTTATTATGGTATTGTGGTCCCTAATGTATCTAAAGAAGAATAAGAAGAAATTTGAATAAAACAATTGCTTGGTTGTTAACTGAAACATGATTGCACGATTGGCTAATTCCAGGGGTTAAAATCACAATTTTGGTTAATATGCAATTTATTGTACCGCCCACACACCCACACAGTGTTCCCCACCTCCTCTGTAGCAGTCGGCTGGCCCTCTCCTGCACGCCCTCACTGTCCCAGCGGTCCCCCAGGGAGGAGTCAGACAGGTCCTGAGCAGGGACACGGGATTAGCAAACCAGTGACAAGCAGAAGTAAAGTGTATAACCTACCCACATACACACAATACAAGTAAGGGTGAACCGTGATGGGGTGTTCCGCATTGAGCGTATTTCCTGCGCTGTACAATAACAATGACTGCGTACATCAAGGGTCCAGCACCCAGTCTCAAGGGTCTTGGGCTGCTCTTTGGGTTTTGTTTTATATTTATTTTTTGTGCCAGCAAGGAAACATCTGGAAGTTGCATTTGACCCTTGTTGTTTTGGTTGAATTTGTGGCACATTGACTTTAACGGTTAAAAGAAGAGTTGTCAAATTATGGAAAATAAACGCACACCCTTGGAACGATATTGGCCAATCAGAATCAAGTATTCAACACTGCTGTTGTATAAATGCGTATGAACGTCAATAAAAATCCAAATGCTTTTCATAGTAAAAATGAAAGTAAAATGATGTGATGATTTGCAGCGTTGTACAGCGATGCCTTTACTGTTCCATCTTTCCTGCATTTAACATGTTTTAGTTTGAATGAACTTCCAATGAACTCCTGCAGTAAAACATAAACAAGGAATATTAATGATTGATTTAGAAATTCTAAAAGTTTAAAGCTGGACATGAGGCATGGTCATGGAATTTAAATATTTATCCCCACTAGAAATGTCATCCTTTACGTGCCGGCAGACATTCCAGCAGCAGGCCATAGACGGAACACACTTAGCACTTGACATTTCTCTTGTGTCCTCTAGAGAGATAAGGCTATGATTTGTGGTCGAGTCCATGATTGTATTCTGGGGTGTCCCATCTAAGTGACAGTGAATCAAATATATCTAGTTACACGTTCACGCAGCTTAATATAGCAGTTGGCTGACCTACCAACGAGCCAATATCAAGTGGTTCCCTGTACGGTCTTGAGGTTCCGAGTTCCCCGACTCTGCCAGGGTCCTGGTCTTCTTTCAGGGCAGCCGTGTCATCTGTTCCGAAACATGTCAGAAATAGCTCCGGTTAAAGCGGTGTTGTCATCGGCTGATGAGGATCAGTGCTGACATTATGAGGGGGGGGGGGGGGGGCCTTCGGTGTTGAGAGCCCACCCATGTTCCCCGAGTCTTGGGGTGTGGGACTAGAAGGAGGAGACGAGGGACTCATCCACCAGAAGAGTCGGGCCTCCTCTCTCCCGGCAGCAGGGGACACCGGTTGGCGCTCCGCCCGGCTCCTGGGCTCGCCGTAGCGGAAACGCTCGACGTACCTTCGAACGCAAGGAGATGTCGTTGACAGGAGGCAGGGCTTTGTGGTCTGGGAGTTTTATACCGGGAAATAAATAACTAGTTCATAGACAGAGACATGGTGGCATAGAACATATTACATTAAGAAAGCTTTTGATTTATATTCAACATATTATATATTAAGGTATAACATGTCATTTCAATTAAGGATAAATGGATTGGTAAAGGCATCAGCACTTCAGCATTTATACGTTTCTAGCGAACGACCTGAAGCTATGCTTCATCACCAAAACCATTTGTACCTTGCCAGAACTGAATCCTGTTGGCGGGGGGAAGACATGTTGAAACCCCCAGCAGAGGGTTCAGATGGATCCGTGTTGGAAGAGAAGGCCGTCTTGGTGAGGGGAGATTCCTGGTCCGTCGAAGGCCAGGCCGGTCGGTCGTCTGCAGGGTTCTGGAGACGACAGGTGGGACCAGGTTTACTGCTCAGGCCTTGTTATTGTCTTTGCTCTGCTGTGCTCAGAGGGTTGGTTGGCTGGCTGGGCCATCAAGGATATGTAGTCTACGGAATATTACGGCTGGCTCGGAGGCCAAACATAATATAGGACACAACACAGAGGTTTTACGTTCTTATTTTTGTTTATTGACAAGTAAACATGTACCTAAAAAAAACAGGAAACTAACTACTACGGTGTTGCTGCTGTGAAGTTGAGAGTGGTTAATTAGGAGACTAAATGGTCTCAACCCAATTGTCTGCAGGTGCTGACAACCAGGTTTAATCAATCGAATTCACTATGTAACAGGAGACAAAAAAAAGTGTGGTACTGGTAGCCCATTTACCAAAGGAATACGTGAACATGTGGATATAGATCTATACAAAATAAAAGTTGTAAACATACTTTTTTGGAGCTCTTTTTCTGTGTGAGGTTCTGTCTGCGAGATGGGTGATAGCCAGTCTTCCTGATCGGAAGAGGTGGCAAGGGTTCCTCTCTTGTAAACACAACCACGCTGTGAACAAACACAACATAACCATCACACCTGGCAAATGGCACCATCAATCTCAGCACCGGTAACCTAGCTGAGATGAAGACGCCCCTAAGTTCCTACCTGGACTTCATATCGACACAGCTACTGCAGAACAGCTGTAGATGCAGCTCAGCATGGTGTCAGACGATTACAGAAGCAGTTTAAACGCACATTTCCCATCAGCCTTCCGCGTCTGTTCACTTCACTAAACAAAGTAACCATGGATTTCACCAAAATACATGTGCATAACTGGGTTCTTCAAAAGGTCTCCTTCGTCTGGAAATATCAGTCAACAACCATTCCAGGTTGTGGTTTACAATACATACCGTGGTGGAGAGATTGATTTATTTGATATATAAACGACTTGATAGTAGTTCAGACGCTATGTTGTGTTGGACGAACGTTACGTTATGACTCCTCCATTAAGTCGGACCAATAGGCATTTGGTTTGCTTTGATGGACGTAGTGGTCAACGAATGACGCGGCAGGACCATGGATGCAGGGCGGGGCCACGCTAGACTTGCACCTATCAGTGTAGCGGAAGCTGACAGCGCGCGGAAGAGGAAAGTCTCCAAATGTTCCAAACGTAAACAAGCTAGGAGGCTAACCCGGCTAGCTCCACATCGGTAACGATATCTGACTAAGAAAGGTTCATGTGAGCCATTTATCTGATTGTCTTTTATTGAATCGTGATCTCTTCCGAGTGTGGAAATACAAATATAATATAATTATAAATATATATAACATAATTTACTGTTACAGTTGTGGTAATGTGAGTAATTTAAGTGAGACATGTATTGCTAGTCAGGCCTTCGATTAGTTATTAATGTCTGGTTTAACCATGTACGGTTCATTATTCATATGGATAATACCGTGGCTTCCTCGCCATCAGCAAAGGAAACTTGACATAATCTCGATTTGTTTTTAGTACACTGTGCTGTCTGGTCATTTGTTGATGGTTCTGTGAAGCCTCTGTTTTTTTGTCTTATTTTTTTAATCTTATTGCGTATCTGGTAGATCACCATGCACCACCTCAAGATCAAGACGGAGAGACCTGGTGAGATATGTAACCTGGTTATAGCTTTCAGATCACCAATCACACGTCTGCGTTAACCCCACTAAACCCGACCCTAGGATAACCCATCACTATTCTGTATTATCGTACACTTAAAATCAGTTGTCCACTCTTCTGTATTTATCCACTAGACTTGAATTATAACTCGATGATCACTAATCACTATTCCGTAATATCGTTTCCTAAAATCACTAATCACTATTCTGTATTATTTTCCGAGACTTACTTGAGTTCTAAGCATACAATCACTAATCACTATTCTGTATAATCTCATCCTCAATTCACTATTTCTGGATTATATAATGATATAACGAGACTTACTAGATATTGTTGTTACCCTAAATTCACTAATCACTATTCAGTATTATTCAGTATTTTCTCGCTAGACTGATGCAATAATATTGTTTTGCATGTGACCTATATGTTTAAATAGTTCTAAGTGATTGTTTATGATAGATACCATGATATTTGCTGAATGTTACCTGGCTACCATTTATTGTGGATGTAGTAATATTAACAGAAAGGACTTGACATGTGTGCAGATCAAGAGGGGAGTGTTGCTCGCAGTCGTCTGGATGCCGTCTTGCAGGTTCTGGTTGAAAAGAATGACACTGAGAGGTGGGTCGACCTAGCTGCACATTTCAATATGAATAAAGTTGTTTTATGTGGAAGAGTTGGAAAGCCAACATGACCCTTACTCTGCCTAGTGAGCAGAACGAAGACGATGCTGGGAAGATGACAGCAGACTCCTTCAACAAGTAGGATTTTAAACAGACGTGTATGCAACTTTTATACAATGTATAACCTACTTCACATTCATTAACCAACGTGTGGTTTTGTTTGCTGCATTCCCAGGGACTTGTCTCCTTTGTCTGCTGGAAAACGGTAAGGGTTTTAATGAGAGCAGATAGCTGTTGCAGATGTATGTTGACAATATATAACATTTCCCTATTATGGAAACTATTATGGAACCAATTTTTTGGACAACTTGGATAATAACTTTGTTGGCATCAACGCCACAGCTTGGAAGGAGAGAGCAAGAGTGTGTAGATGGCAATTAAATTAGTTTAGTGCAAATTTCACTCTCTATAAAGGTTGTGCCATCGATTATGGACATCGTCATGACTGCCAACATTTTAGTATGCTAGGTGTGTGGGGATGATAATTATTATGTTGGAAGTAGTGTTTTCTGGGCATTGTTTGGTTATTAATCTTGAAATGATTTGTAATTATGGGGACATTGTTGTTTGAATCTCCAACAGCATTTCTCATGTCAGACGTTGCAAATCAACGTTTTCATTAGCCTAGGGTACGGTAGTACACATTTTGTTTAGGGATTCTACCAGTATTAGCATAACTGGTGGTTAAAGCGAGACAAGTTTGTATATTCTTTTAATGCTTACCTGGAACTTGTATTATCAACATTAGAGGTCTCACTGACCACCATTTTATAAAAATGTACATGACTTTAGTATGAAAAGATAAGGGGTAGACAGCGGTTGAAGTTCCCGGGCTCCCCCACTGCAGAACATCGTCTCGGTTCCCTCAGCATCGACGGAAGAAGAGAAAGGAGATGGAGGATGGCTTACCGGAGAGCAATCAGCTGAAACAGAGTGAGCATCACTAGCCATTCAAATCATGGCCTCAGGCTCATTGCGTGTGAACAGGCGGTATATGTATCAACAGATCTTAGCATGTTGGAATCCCCGTTCCTTCATGTCGTTGGTTGTCGTTGGATGTTATATATCCGTTGAGGGGAGCTGGACGTTAGGACCAAATATGCCAGAAAGTGTGAAATATTGCCCTGAGGAAGTGAGGGCAAACATTATGCATATTTGTCAACACTTTGTAAATTAGTAATATCTGACTTATAATCATTCATGTGTGACAATACAAAACCCATCAGTGGAAATATGTTTATCCTTTCAGTCTCTACTGCCGTACAAAATCTTATTTGGGTTTAAACTGGGCACTGAATGTTTCATTCATCTTTCACATTTCAACGCATAAATCTTGTAATTTTTCTGTGTAAACAACGTCATCCAATCAATGAATTGATCAGGTAATCATCAGACTAATTGAATGTATGAAGTAAAATAGTTTGATATTTTCTAATTCTTCTATTTTATTTTATTGTTGACCAAACATTGCAAGGCAACACTTAAAAGCCCCAGGCATTAAGGCTGCTTGGTATTGTCTCCGAGTGATATTTCCCAGCTCCCCCCGTTACCGTCGGCCCTCTGTGCTTCCTCTGCCCCTCAGACACGTACATCATCAAGCTGTTTGACCGCAGCGTGGACCTGGCCCAGTTCAACACCAGCAGCCCGCTCTACCCCATCTGCCGCGCCTGGATGAGGAACACAACCCGCGGCCGCCGGAGCAGCCGGCGTCCCCCGGGCCCCCAGGAGCCCCTCGGGGGGGGGGAGGAGGTCTGGCTCGGGAGCAGGGGAGCCTGGGGGTGGGGGGATAGGTGCCTGATTGATTGGTTGTTGAAAGAGGAGAAACAGATGTAATGGATGTTCATGGGGGGAAGATGTAGGAGAATGGAGTAGTAGAAGGAGTTTGAACGAAATATGAAGGGAAGTATGTAGGAGAAAGGAATAATGTTGGGGTATCTAGAACGTAGGGGTACCTTGGAGTAACATCGTTTGTTTGAGTATGTTGGAACAGTGGAAAGGATCTATGGGTCTATTTTCATAGGTTGGGGCAAAGTACTATTTACTTTACAATTGCAAATTTTAAATTCAAAGTGCGCTGTGTGTTGTATGTGTGTTAACTGAACTGACGTCCATGTGTCTGTCCTCCACGGGGGGGTGGCCAGATAACAGACATGCTGAACGGGAAGCCCCAGAGTGTGTACAGCCTCCCTCCGCCACCCCCTGCCCTGTCAGCCTGTCAGGACGACCCTGAAACCTCAGGGTCCCGGCCACGGAGAAACCCACCGTATCCAAGGTAACGCCGGGTTCCCGGGTACACGTGTAGAAGCAAAGTGGTGGGAACAGTGGTGTTTTAGTCCCAGGATGTGTTCTGCGCCAACAGCTGGCCGTAGATCAGGTTCCTGTTCCCGCGCTCTCCTCTGTTGACCACATGGAACGATGGAAAAAGATACGACAAAAGTAAAGTCAGGGTGTATGGTTTGCCATGCAGCAGTGGTTTTCGGGATAGGGAATGATGTTGTTGTTATTATCGAAGAGAGATTCATGGATGTGCGTGTGTGTCTTGCAGGTGGAAGGAGTCCTCCAACCGAAACCAGATGAGATTACAGCGAGAGCATCAAGATCCTCAAGGAGATGAAGGAGATGTTCGATCAATGAGTGTGATTGTAAAATCTTCAACCACTAGGGGGCGACAACAGACGGAGAAGGAGTAATTGGATGTTAGTCTCCATGAAATCACAGCCAGAAGGCAGCTGCCATCGCCTCTAGAAGATTGACTAGTATATTTTCGAGCCTAAGCCTTAAAGAGCTGATATTGGATTTGGCCCTTGTGAGAAATAGGTGTTTCCCATTGAGCTGAGTTAGTTTTGCTGTATAAAAAATATTTACTTCAGAGTCCACTGCTGTGGTTAGTGACCAGTAGATCCAAACTCATGTATGTATTTCCCTAGAACATTGATGATCACCCTGCTACATCCAGGTGCTAAAACCACTCCCATGAGAAAATAATTATCATGGGCTTGATATACAAACAACATGCTAGCATAGGACGAACTAATGCCGAGGTCATGAGAGATTCAAGGAATAGCGAGTTTTAGTTGTGTTCTTTAAGCGTACAATTAAAAAGAAAAACGACGTATGGGCTGCTGTTTGATGCTTTTGTATATTTTACATGAATTAAAATAAATGTTTACGAATATTCTGTTCATTGCCACTCCTTTCAAGGGAGGATGTTCGAAAAATAAGGCGGAAATGAAACACTAGATGTAGTTAGCATCATTGAAAGATAATTTACCACTCTAATAATATAAAGTATTCTAAATTACACTGCGACTGATCGCATTGACTCAGCCCCGAAGTGCTGCTTCCTCGCTTCAGAGCCCATCCTAGACTAGTCTGGGCTTCAGGGCCCATTATAGTAGACAGGGTTCAGAGCCCATCCTAGACTAGTCTGGGCTTCAGGGCCCATTATAGTAGACAGGGTTCAGAGCCCATCCTAAGTAGACAAGGCTAGTAGGGTTCTTGTTGGTATAATATATTAAAGGTAACATATTTATACAACCAGGTTTGATTGTGATAAACTGTTACAAGCAGTTTTGAAAATCTGCCTCTTCTGACATCACAAGTGTGCCTGTCTCCCTATGTACGACGGATATGTCTCAGCAACGTTTGGCTACAGTCCACTGGTTAGGGATGGTAGACTGATCTATCCAGCATACATCTAGGTGGACACGACCACTTGTGATGTTCAGAAGAGGCAGATTTCCAAAATGGGCTTGTAACGGCCTAATCGGCACTCAGCTCAAGTGCTGAAGTCATGGCGTATATTGTCGCGTTCCGACTCCCAAGTGAAAACCTAAAAAGTCCACATTTCCATTCATCCGAATGAGAACAGTCGGCGCGTCGTTAGCACCGGGGCATTCGAGGCTATAGCCCCGGATCGCTGTGCCGTCAAAAAAACAAAACCATAATGATGAAGATAGCCAGCCCCGGCTCCAGAACCATATTGTGAGGGGGCATGTGATATCACAGGGGCAGTGTTGATTTTCCCACAGATCTGCACATACATACATATAGTATTTCATCTTTATGGTATATTTTACCGGAACAATCAAATTTGTCAAATTTCATTTCATATGCACATGAAAACCAGTTGTTACAACCAACAGCAATCACAATATCACACTACCCCCTTTAAAATACATACTTCTCTACTCACCACTTAGTAGAGCTGCAGTCGGGCGTTCTCCCCAGAGTTGAACCTCTTCATTACTGCTTCTTTCCATTCAGTAGCAAATCTGTTTAGTTAAGTCTCTCTCTATATCAAGCGAGGCCCAAGCGTGCACAGATGTGCTTTCGTTGGTGCCAGCATGCTGAGCTCTATTGTTTTGAGAAGCACTCTTAAAGTAGAAAAAATAATTCTCACACATGGCTGTTGATTGCTCCAACTCAGTTGCATGTTTAAAGGCCTGTGCATCACCACTTTGGCATGAGCCTCCAGCGCCGCTGTTCGGAATGTCTTGATTAATCCGTGATATTGTCCAGGTTTCATCGTCAAGCGGTAGTTTGTTCTTTGAGGAATGGCGAAGCAACAACAAACTCTGATCATTTGATTTCAGTGCTTGATAAAGTCAGAAGGCTTTACATGTTTGACATCAAGAACGTTGCATGTGCGGTCCAGTAAGATTGAATAGTGCGGTCATTAGCTCACTGTTGCGTTCACTGAAACGCTTGCTCATTTCTTCCCCACCGCGTTCCAGGTGTGCTGTAGAATAATCTCCGCATTCAGTGTCACCCTCATCTGTATCACCCTGCTGCTGGTCCAACGTCTCTTCAACAAACATATCCTTGCGGAGACTTTTGTTAACCATTCCGTCTTCCTCTTTTGTGGCCCTTCTTTCGTCTTGTACATTGGCCCATATGGTTGTTTAAACTTACTTTCTGAGCGCAGCTTGTTGCAAACACATTCAGATGGCGCTGTTTTCCACTAACCCACATCCTCAGAGAGCAAATTCCATTTGTATTCTGATAAATGCATTGTTGGGTGCATCAAGCAGCTGCAAGATTCTCTGCTGCACAAAGCGTCCAATGAATTCAAAGCTCTGGTTCTGAAACAGCCCGAATCCAGACCCGCTTGCCTCCAATTCGTAAGTCAGCTTCCAAAGGCACGATTGCGTCATCTGCGGACAACAGAGGACATTCAATATGACTTGAGCACGAACTCTGACATGTAGCTAGATGGCCTGCTCCACCCGCTGTTTCCTGAGGCAGACGTTTTAGTGTGTCTCCTTATAGTGGACTGCAGACAGTGGGTTTCTTCGTATAATTGTTAGAGGACCCACACACACTTCCCCCATAAAAAATCCTCAATTGCTCCCCTCGCTCGACCCATTGCGTTTTATCACCACGAGGTGGAGCTGATGATTAACCCAATGGAACGTAGGGGTATCTCCTTCTGCGAGTATGTCCTGCAGTATCTCTGAACGCCTCCCATGCTTCCCAGACATGACAGTATGCTCCGTCATACACCCTGACTCAGATTTTAGATGCTACTTTAAATCCACTCTGCGCAGCTCTGTATGATAGTGTTTGCAAGATTTTGGCATCCCAACATCTGGCAGATAGCAAGATTTTAGTAACGCTTCCCTAACTTCAAAATCTGTCTGGCTACAAAGCGGTCAACACGCTCGTACCTTTCAACGATCGCCCGCATCGGGTGTGTGTGTTTTCACACCCTGGGTGAAAAACACTGGGTGTTTCACACGCCTGTGGGGGTCTCACCCCACCCAGGTGTTCACACCCTGTGCAGAAACGGTCTCGGGTGCCATCAATCTTAAATTGGAAACCAGATATGTACTGACTTCATTAGCCATTTCTTCAGTAAAAATATTCACTCATTATCTTAATCGGTTCATTTTGTATTCATTGTGATTTATATCTGGCATTTTGGGATGTTTGCAGTATCTTCTTTCAAGCTCTGCGGTGTCTCTTCTCACAGGAGTACGTCTAAACAATGACAAAAAAAGTCCAACAGCTTGCATCACCTTGATAATTAAACTGTTTCCACACTCCCTCTGATGGCCGCTCAACTACACGTTCTCCAGACCAATCGCCTCCATCGATTTAACATGTCCACACTATACGATCCCAAGCCAGAAATCGGGCGTGCTCTTGTCGGAAGACTGGCCGCACTACACGATTCTAAGGGCTTGATGCTCTTTACTTTGTATTCATTCCACGTTACAAGATATGTTAGAAAATCAAAGTTTAGAACTGACATAGGCCTAAATGTTTTTATATTTTTGTCATAAAGGTTCCAGTTAGTTTTTTATATCTGCTCAAAAAAATTGCAGCAAACTCCTGACCAGTAGTTGCGTTGCGAGTACATGGCAGCGGATTGTAAATATACTGCCGCATTAGAACAAAGTTGTCTACCATTATGTTGTTTTCTTTCTCGCGTTTTCTTCATTAGCATTCTTCTTCTGCTATTGCATCGCATTTCATTTTTTTGCTATAGCCTTAGTTGCGTTCCAGCAGCTGTTTATATGCGCATCTAGATGTTATCGCATCGGAAATGATGATGGAAACGCCGTGGATTCGCCCCCCCGCATTAAAAATCCCCTGATTCACCAAATATGAAATACGCTCGCCTTATGGTCCGGGTTTTGGTTGATTCGAATGGATTGGACAAGCAGTGATATGCAATTCAAGTGTGACGTATGCCCAATGTCACCCCGACTGTCTTCTGACGGAACGACGGAAGTTACAGTGTTGTTGCCATGCCAACCCGCGGAAAATCTGACTTAGAAAACTCGCGCGAATTTTAGCTTCACCGAAGTCCGTTTCTTTGATGAAACACACATGATTCGAATTTCTTTTAATGCGGCATGGCCCCACGTAAGTGCGATCACTTATGGATGAAACGCTACTGTTACTCATGCGTAGTGCAGTTGAAGTCAGTTGGTACCACATGAGCTCCAGCTGTTCGTAGAGGTTCCCTCACCCAACTGGGGCGTGGTTCCCTCATGATGCTACGTCATGCGATTCCCCCCAAAAAAAATTCTTGACATGCCCCAAACTTTTCGTCGGAGGGGTTCCTTAACGTCGGCAGACGGGAAAAACATTGCAGGATATGTCAAGCCATGTCACAATTACAAGACCTCGTCTCGTCCCGACCGGTCAAAATCGTGTACGATTCGCAAATTGTCTGCGACGAAAAGAATCGGGGGCAAAATCGGGCTGAAATCGTTTAGTCTGAGCCGGCCATGAGAGGGCAAAATCGTTTATGGCCAAGAACTGTAACCATGTCGATAATAGCACCGATTTAGTACCCGATTTCTGGCTAGTTGGCCTTCATTCACAAGTGGTGAAATCTCCTGTCCTGAATCAGCGCCTCTTCACCTCTCCCCCACTTTTGCCACATTTTGCCATGTGTTCCTAATACACTCTGCATGCTTGCGGCAATCTCTCTCTGCTGCGTGTTTCCCAGTCACAATAGCCAGATTTCGTGAACACAGAATCTAAGTCCCAGAACTTCGACATGCAAAAACAAAATGCAGGCTTCAGCTTTAACACTGTATTCTAACCAGTCCTTTGTTGTAACACAGGGCAACAAATGAAGCGTTTCTGAGCCATTTAAAGAAGGCAGAGGAAACTTCTGGCAAAATGATCTGGAGCGGGCTTTGTCCTCCTCGACCTAAATTCATCAGAGGACCACTTTGTTCATTGGCCTTGTGTTTGGAGAGGGCCCGCTGCGTGAGCGGGATTGGCGATATAATCGGCGTGCTCCCGCTCCCGCTCGGACCGCTCTGCTTGGGCGGGCTTGTCTGGCGTGTTGCTACCACTTAGCCTACGGGTCTGTAAATCACTAGCTGTTGGCTTCCTGCAGCTCCTTCTCCGCCGCGGCGATACGTTCGTATACGGCTCAGCTGTCGCCGTGTAGCATTAGTTTGTTGGCAGCGGGTGTCGGGAAGAATTTTCTAATATTCCATTTTTTCCGTCTGCCAGACTCTGCACATCTCCTCTGCTCTCTCGAGACGGGCAGTGTACGTAAACAAGACCGTTCGGCCGCATGTCACTTGCGGCAGCAGCACGTGTCACGTGAAAACCAAGCCCGACAACGTAATCTGCCCCTGTAATTAATTAAAATTATGATTAAAAGTATTTTTGGTATTTTAAATTTGACTGATGTCTGTTAACTGAAATATTAATAATACAATTGAGACTCCACAAAAACAAAATCTATAACTCCACCCAAAAAAAACTTCGGCAGGAAAACAAAAATCATTACCCCTCTGACAGCCAATGTGGGGGGCCAGAGAGACACGGCGGGGGCCACGCCCCCTATTGACCCCTGACCCGTGCCCCTGAAGATAGCCCCGTAGAGTTTAACTTCTGTGGTCGTATTCAGAGCATAGAGAGAGAGGCAGTTTCGACATGGCTATGATTCTTCGCCCGAACCAGGGTGGCACGTGTTGTCACGTGGTTCTATGTAAGCCTCAAATTAGCGTTCAAACACGCCGCGCCTTTTTCAATGTTATTCTTACTGGACGACAGCAAGTATTTTCAATATTGAATGGTAAATATGAATGAAAAAAACACATACAAGTATTGTCTGACTGTATTATTTTTTTACGCATTACTTGCATTATTGTAATTATGTCCGTTGTAGAGGTAGGGCGGACAATGAAAGCTATTAGATTTACGTTTTTTAAGTTTTGGGGGAAAGCTCACTTCGTGTTTAGCATACTGGCCTAACCCCCTAAACTGTGTACGGCGTGTAGCGGGATGCGTGTGTGGTGAGAAGTGGCAAAGTATTCAATGATAGTTTACCTATGATCATTTAAAGATACTAAGCCACACAACAGTATCAAAGTTATATAAAGCGTGGGGGAGAGTGAAGCGAGGAGGCGTCGATGACGCGGGGCTTGGGGTGAAGATTGGAGGAATTTGGTATTGTGTGTTTTAGTTAAGAGCGGATGTGAGGTGTGGAGACTTAAAACAGGGTGTGGAGGTGTGCGAGTGTGGGAAAAGAGGTGGCGAAACAATGACACAGCAGGAACACCCTATTTAACTAGCGGCAATAAACCATTACATTGATCTGAAATGAAAATTCATTTTCGACAATTTTGAAATTTCGTTGTACTTGTGACAATGACAAATAAAGACCATTCTTTCCTTATATATACGTTGCAAATATACTATACGTTATTTGCCATTACAGGACTTATTAATATTATAAGTTCTCTGTAATGGCATTATAAGTTGAATTTCTGAATTGAATTTGAAATTTGCCTCAGGCTCATTATAAGTTATAATAGCCCTGAGCCAATTAAAAATGGGTTAGGAACGGGAGGCCTCGTTTGGGTTCATGAACTCTAACCTATCTCAAAAGTGTGGGAGCATAAGTCGTGTGAGAACAGTGTTACCCACTCTTGATCTTCAATGGTGTTGTCATGATTCATCGGTTAAACAAACATTTTATAGAAATGGCATACCTGTGGGCGTGCCAGCAAATTTGGATGCTCCAATTCGGCCGAGAAGGGTTACCACATGTACGGCGTTTCCCCAAGGGAGCCCAAGAGCGCAGGAAAAAAATGATGGCAATGTCAGCCATCAAAACTTACGTGACAGTCTAGCAACAGTCACAACTATGTAACTAAGTAATGTTCAGATCCACTTGCTAGCATTTCAAAGGCGCCATAAATAACCCTTGTTAATGTAAGAATATATGACTTTCCAAATCCAATGATATGGAAGCGCAATGGAAACTCGAATCTACAAAGCCCTATCACAGTTACACTTTGAAAATACCTAATTCAATAGCCACACAAAGTATTGGCAGTTCGAAGATTGAGCCCCGACTGCAAAGTCCCAACAATTTCATCCATCGCCCTAAACCCTGAAGAGGAGGAAACCCGCGATCTTTGAGGTGCCTCCGGAATAAGTGCAAGACGAACACACATATGCGCCAAATTAAACTGGTAAGCTCCAGGCAGCTAACGATAATCCCCCCATTTCATGTAAGGTCAAGGATAGACTACACTCCCGAATGAAGATTACCTTAAGCATATTTGTACATTCAGCGTTTAAAAACAACCAGAAGGCAGGGATTCTCTGAGATTTGCACACAATGGTAATAAGACACTATTTGCCGGTAGATCCATTAACATTTATTGTTCTGATGTGGCAGATGATTTAATTCACATTACAGAAATGTTTCGCTTCAATTTCATTTTCTTACGATTTGGAGATGACATAGTTGCAAATGCAAAGGCAAAATACATTTAACAGCACATTTAACCTTGTAATTTTACAGATGATTGAGGAGAAAATTGAGGTGATTTCCAAGAGCGTTGAAAGGGACATACAGAGACAGAGAGAGAAATTCAAGACCACATTGCCAGTGGCAGTGATTCAGTGGCAGGTGATCCAGGGCAGGTGTTCCAGCGGATGTCGCGTTGTGCCCGAGGGCCAGTCAGTCACGGGCTCAACAAGTGAAAGTTATAACTTTTGCCAGGGCCAGCTGCTCCAGGACAGCTGCTCCAGGGACCAGACTGCCAGACTGATGCGGCGACTGCTGAGACCTAATAGGCAACTAGAAAAGGCAAAAATTATTGAGAAGGAGGAGCGAGAGGGCTCTGTAAAACAAAAAAGAATCAATTTGCACTAAGAAAGAGAAACAATTCAGTCAAACCAAGAATTTAAAACAAGTGTTTAATTTCCGACAAATTAGAGCCTTGACAGGGAAAATAGACAAATACGGGTGGGAAAGAGGACAATTTAAAAAAGCCATTACAGGGTTAAATTACTGCCCATCACGGATCCACATTGGTGGGAACCTGGCGCATCTGGAGCTTCATGTCTAACTCACCCTTTCCAGGATATAATTTAAACAAACACCACTGGGTTATTTCTACTAGGCTAATGGCAGCACTGCATAAAACCCATTCCTAAATCAACCTTAAATTATTTCCTAACAATTCCAACATAAATAATAACTAAATTAACTTAACAAACTTAAAATTAATTCATACTTGAATGTAATGTTGAACCATTCACACGCGAACATCGAGCTAACAAGACTAGACAGCACGTCGCCCACCAAGATAAAAATATATAAATACGCTCATATACAAATAAATATCAAGATATCCTCATAAACCTGATTACAATATAACAGCTGAAATCAAAAGAAGCATAATCAATGACCCCGAGATACCCATAAGCAAAGCCAGCTAAACAAATAACTAGCAGCAATCATCGTCTACCAAGCAAATATATAAATAGCACATTATACAAATAAATATCAGTAATGCATCAAAAAGCCCCTAAACAATAGACATTG
>OLKM01002131.1:0-83633 GCA_900291075.1 Melanogrammus aeglefinus
AATGCATAGGTGTTGTGTGTGCTGTGATGTTATGCCTATGTGATATAATATGCGTGCGTGAGTGAAGGCCATACGTTGGCTTGGACGCCTCCGCCTGGTCCGTCTGCAGCTTCTCTCCCCCCTCCACCTCCATGGTGCAGTAGACGATCCGGTTGGGGGCCAGAGACTTGTGCCCCTGCACCTCCATAATCACCAACTGCCCCGGGGCCCAGCGGGTTCATTAGTGTTGGCACACGGCATTGAGTCCATGAGTCAAAGATTGATAAGTGAAGGAAGAGAGCAGAACTGGCAGGTGATGGACCGTGTCTGCTCCCCCAGTCCCTGGGGCCTAGCATTAATGACACTGCTAGATGGAGAAATAAACATGCATATAAGTATGAATATTGTACAAATAAATATGTACATTGCAAATATGAATACTGTAAAGAATAAATATTTATACTGTAATGTAAATAGTGACATAACTATATATGATATACACATGTTATATGTAATTAATATACTATATATATATATATATATATTATATATATATATATATATATATATACACAATTTAGATTAAAAAAAACAAGCAGATTTTACCCAGAGGTTCCAACTACATCATTTCATTACAGTTTTGCACACTCTTACCCCTAATTATGCATTACTTTCCATATTCCTTTGCATATATTTTATGTTTCTGTATTGTTGTTCTTATAATTGGTTTAGTTTCAAAATTAGAGTAATTTTTACTGTTCAAATGTTCTGGCTAGATGTAGTTAAGTCACCTGAAGACGTTACAGAACAATCTCAAATGGTTGCATCATTATTATGATATTGTATTATGATGATGAGTACTGTGATTATAGCATTGCATCTGAAAAGCAACAAAACGAAAGAAGGCAGTCAGAAACTCAGTCGACATGCTCCCCAGCAGATTCCTCCCCGTCACCGACATAGCGCTGCATTGCGAACGAGCGAGGTGTGATTAGCAGAGCTCAGTCTTGATATCACTGGGATGACTCATGTTTCATGTTCAATCCAAGGTAAAGAGGTTTGGTGTCTTTCCCTCAGCTGTCTGCCTAAGACCCCAGTGCTGCTCATATTGGCTGTTTCTAGACTTAACTCTGGTCCCGTCAACCCAAGTCCTCTTTCTACAAGCACGTCTGGTCTGAAAACCACAAAGATGCAGAATTCGATTATATGTCCTCCTTGTTTTCTAAGCTTCTACCTCCAGGGCCGGGCTAACGGCTGACGACCCGGGCGAAACGCTAACGCTAATGTGCTTTTGTTTTCGTTTTTTTCCCCCCAGTATTCTACCAAGGGCCAATACGCCAAATGGCTAACATTTGCATTTTAATTAAATTAGCATTGTATGTCTGTTTTAGATTCACCGACATAACCCTTTTCCTCCCCACCTCCCCTCCCCCCAGCCTGCTGTGTGTGTGTGTGTGTGTGTGTGTGTGTGTGTGTGTGTGTGTGTGTGTGTGTGTGTGTGTGTGTGTGTGTGTGTGTGTGTGTGTGTGTGTGTGTGTGTGTTCGTGTGTGTGTGTGTCGTGCAGTGCTGTGCGTGCGTGCGTGCTGTGGTGCGTGCGTGCGTGCGGGCGTGCGTGCGTGCGTGTGTGTGTGCGTGTGTGTGTGCGTGTGTCTGTGTGTGTCATGTGTGGTGTGCTGTGTGGTGTGTGGGGGGTGGGTGGAGGGCGGGTGGGGGGTGCTCTGTACCTCCAGGGTGAAGGACAGCACCACGTCAGACTTGGACAGCGTGTTCTCGTCTTCCTGGCCCATGTCGATGATGGAGGTGTTGTGGCCGCGCTTCATCTTCTGCAGCTTGAACTCCCCTCCCTTGGACACCGGCATGCTCTCCAGGTTGGCCATGAGCTGGTTCACCGACGACTTGAGCTCCTCGATGTACATGGCCTCCATCTCTTTGGACACAAACTTGGGGAACTTGCCCCCCTGCGGAGAGAGGCCCCCCAGTGGAGGGCGTGTGAGTGTGGGGCGTGATTGTGACGGCACCGCGGCGGAGCTAAAGGCTCAGTTATGGTTCCACGTCGACGCCATGCAGTGACCACGCAGTGACCACGCAGACGCTTCGACGCATTCGTGAACCTGTTTTGGGTCTGCGGCGGGTTTTAGGGAGCGGACCTATCACAGCCCTTGCTACTGCGTCGCCTTGACGGAAGGTTAACATTTTAGGGAGGCGCGCGTCAGGCCCTTGCGGTGCATGCACGGAGGATCCGCAAGGACGTAATGGGCCCGTAAACCCGCTTGCGTTGAGTTGACGTGGAACCATAACTAAGCCTTAAGAAACTCATCACACACGTCTCTTCTGTTGCTTGTTTGTTTGTTTGATGTAGTTACCCTGGCGATCTGGTCCGCCATCTGCAGACGTCCGTCCAGTTCTCTCCGGATCTGGGCTGCCTGCTCGTCCAGGTTGTCCAGCTGTCGAGGACCACAGAGGAGAGGGACCGGGTCAATATCAACCATGGAAAGACACTCAATCGAAAAAACTGATTCAATTATTTTGCTTGTGTCACTATTGAGAGCGAATCGGTAAAAGTGGTTCACGCGATGATGTTCCCCTTTTTCGACATTGTTGAGACTTTATAAACTCCACATATTTTGTGCACTCAAGAAAAGATGGGATTGATCTATGATTTATTGGCCGCAGGGAGGAGAAATAGGAGCTGCCTCCACCTGACAGCAGACAGGATTCAATCACAACCTCAACATCCTCATTATCATAGCGTCATAGCCGGATTAAATGGGTGAGACCATGCATAGCGTAATATGGCCGCGGAAGTCATGGAACAAATGAGAAACAGTTAGTTCAGACTCGCTGCCATCACAGAAATGAGTTGAAAACCAATTTAAAAAAGTAATGTTTTCTTAGGTTTTTTTACTCATTATCACTGGAATAACCGTTGCATCAAATTGAACATTTGGTGAAATTAGGTCATTTATTTTCCCTTTATTTATTTTTTATTATTAATTTATTTTCAGTATTTTTTTGGGTTTCATCATCGGAAACGACAAAAGTGAATCATTGTGATTGAACATGACACAAGGGCGGGAAAGGTTTGTCTAGACTTGACTCTTTCAGTGTAGCTTTGTCCTTGAGAGTAATGACAGCCGTGCAGTAACGTTTGACTGCTGCCTGATTAATATAGGACGGATTAGATGTGGGGGCACAGAGGGGAGCACGGGGCCGCTGTCTCCTTCTGTCGCCGCGGACAACACTAATGTAATCTTTACTCACGGCAACGTAGCAATACACCTGATGAAACCCATCAGTCCCATCAGCCACTCAACCAGTCAGTCAGCCACTCAACCGGGAAGTCATTCAAGCATGCAGTCAGTCAGGCAGTCAGCCAGGAAGCCATTTAACCAGCCAGTCAGTCAATCAGTCAGTCAGTCAGTCAGTCAGTCAGTCAGTCAGTCAGTCAGTCAGTCAGTCAGTCAGTCAGTCAGTCAGTCAGTCAGTCAGTCAGTCAGTCAGTCAGTCAGTCAGTCAGTCAGTCAGTCAGTCAGCCAGTCAATCGTCTGTCAGTTTAACCAGTCACTTACTTGAGGATATTTTAATTTTGGCCAACTTCTTTATTTTAAAACCATACCAAAATGCAAAGAGACCAAAGAAGTACCAAAGAAACAATTAAAACATCTCTGGGAGCAGTTTTCCTAGCAAGGTCGATTTTTGTCTTTTAAATAAATCTCTTCTTCGTTTGAGAAAACAAACCTAAAGCAGATAAACCCACTGAGCATCTGAACCACGGAAGTATTTAAAGAACTGGATCCACAGCGCAGCCCACAGCCTCATTCATATCAATGGAGATGCTCACCAGCTCCACTGGCAGCTAAAGCTTATCACCGGGGGAACGACATGGCTGTGTGGGGAGCATGCGCATTAGGAGGCTGCTACTCATGCATGTCCTCGACACCAAGCTGACGCATGTGTTTGGCTTATCTCTATGCACACATATCTGCATAATATGCATATGAAAGCTTTCTGGTGTCCGTTGGTAGTCCATCGGTGGTCCGAGCCGTGTTGACCCATCCCGCGGACCACGGTTGCATGCAGGTAGAGAACCTGCATCGTCACGACGATGAATTAGCTTTTTATTAGCTCTGCTATCTGTTTATAGTGATTTAGATGTAATCTTGACATGAAACTTTGTGAAACAATCGCGGTCGCAGACGTCATCCATCAACTCCAACTCTGTTCTCGGGTCTCAAGTTGTTAATCGGAGTACCGGTGAACATTGACCGGCGCACGGAAGAGGAAGTCTTATCCAGGTTATCCGTGAATCGTTATCCGGCTAGACCGGAACCCCAGAAATACTGCTCGTTGTCCCCAGATCTAAATCGTCGTCAGACGTTAAGTGATGGTTTCCCGAGATTGTTGTTCAGGTAACGTGAACTCTCTCCCTGGGGTATATTAGCACAACACACTCGAAGCTAGTGAGCGTGCTCAGAACACATCTGGGGCACAAGGGTTCACGCCATTCTTGCAGAAGCCATGAGGGGTGTGTGTGTTCGGATGTTGAAAATTTTAACATGTGCGATGCAACCATACTTTAGCATGTGAGTGGTGGCCATGCTTTAGCATGTGAGCTTCATTATGTGTTTTTGTAGCGCTCTAAGTTCCTTTTATCCGCTGTGACTGGGACACGCGCCAGAGCTGAACTCTCTCGGCCTGATGCTATTTCCGCCACCGCTATTACATTAGCAGGCCTTGACTCAAGGCTTTACTGTATTGATTGCCTGCTCCTTGCTGCAACCCTGCCCAAGAAACAGTCAGCCGAAGTCACTGTGCCGCTGCTAACGGCTAACGGCTAGCGCTCCGGGCGGCGGAGGTGGTATAGAGGTGATATAGAGGCTGACATTGAACGCTGAGAGACTGCACCCAAGAGAGATATAACAAAGGTTATAGTAGGGAGGTTTGTACGTATAATCGGCTTTATAGCTGTGTATATTAAATATACTGTATATGAAGTAGTCTACAATGCTCTTTGATATCTCCAGATCATATTTCAATGTAGCGTGGAAACACATTATTTTTAAAAACACACACTGCTAGAATTGTATTGTGTTACTGTGTTATCGTACAGTGGTACCAATTGAGTAATTATCATTTTATATGCACAATCATAACATAAGATGCATAAAGATTGCATGTGCAGTTCTGAAAGGACCATGAATGCATGCCTTCTCTTTAAGTAACCTTAGGATGTCTTTTGTACTTTTGATCCTATATGTTGGTGTGCATGTAGTCATCTTGAAGGCCATGTAGTTAGGCTTGAGCTAGATACTGATAAACCCTTCAAGCCTAGTAATGATCTGCATCTGGAATCAGTGCAATCTGCTCTGGTAAAAGGCCTCTGTTATACTGCTAAATAGTTCATACAATATACTTACCACAGCACACATGTTTGTGCTATGTATTTAGCCTTCAGTTTTACATAACGAGCCCAATGAATAATTCAGATTGTCCATAAAGTACTGGTTAGAAAATGTATTGCATGAAGCAATATAATCACAATGAATAATGTGTTAGTGCTGCCCCTGTGGCTTTTTGTCCTGTTTTCTATTTTATTCAATATTGTATAACCAATCTTGAATTTAGACGACGTTATCGGCTAACAAATTCTTTTAATAATAGTTTGATCGTTATTTTTTTACGAGGTCCTTTTAGAAAAAATATTTGACCCTATTTCCAATGTTGGTTTATATTTTGTTCAAAATCATTGGAGTGGCTGCATTTGTGGTATTTTTAGTTCTGTTGCAAATACAGCACTGAATTGAGGCCACTAAATAAACCAGGTCGTATAGTGTTCTACTCACATCTGCCACTGGTCATTTTAACTTTTAGTCTGGGTCCTTTAAACCGTCAGATCACTCACATCAGGTTATGAATGTTTATCAAAGCTGTGTTAGAAATACATTGACAACATACATTGAAAGGCACACACTCTCATTATTAAAAAACAATCGTAAATATAATATGTGTTCCATGGATGTACAATTCAAATACAAGGACATTGCATTTTGATGGACTCTTGCGCTATCCTAGACGAACCCGATCACCCTGTAAAAGCTCCTAGCTCCTAGAACGTGTACCGTCTGAATCACAATTAATAACACAGCAACACTGAGACCATTTCAGAATCTGCTCATTTATATGAAATGATAGGATGAAGACGGGGGCCAGATGGCTCTTTGAGACGGAAGACTCGGCAGTGTGTGACAAGTGTTGTGCGTTTCCAGTGTTCGCCGCTGAACAGCCACCCGGCCGCATTAGCCAGAGAAGCTGTTTAGTAGAGCACATAATCAGACCCAGCCACCAGCTGCAGCTCATCGCCTTTACTCCCAGATCCGCCACGGCCATACAAGACACACTGAGAGAGAGTCTGCCCCTCGCCCACACGCACGCACGCACACACGCACACACACACACACACACACACAGACATGCTTCGTCTTCATAGATTTTCCTCTAGATTTGTCCGCCGCTATAATTGCGAGTGGTCCTGATGCTGATTGCAGTGCTATCTCGGCTCTGTTCGTCTTGCTTCTCCCTTTTTCTGTCTCTGTCTGTCTCTCTCTCCCTCTCTGTCTCTCAACCTCTCTGTCTCCCTCTCGCTGACTGTATCGCCCTGTTTCGTTATCTCCCTCCTCTCTCTCTTGCTCTCTCTCCGATACCAGCTTGTCAAAGTGCTCAGAAGAGCTGGCCCACTTTTTGGCGACAGTACAACGCCCTTTGACCTCTGACCTCTGCTCAGAGGTGTCAGGGTGACACTCTGACAGGACGGAGAAGAGAAGCAGCTTCGTCCTTGACTGTGACACATCGCTTTCGCCGTCTGCGTCTGTGTCTACTGCCGCAACCGCAAGGGCACAGCTTCATTGTGTTCCAATAACCAATAATAATAATCATAGTGATAACCCGCCTACTGCATAACCAAACAAAACATGCTCACACAGAGCATGTGCTTCGGGGCTGTTATGCAAGGCAGTAGACAGCAGTATCCTCAGCAGATGATTCTGCAGAATATGTGTTCGCAATAAAGTGACCTTCACTCTTCCAATAACAAACACATATTTACTCTTCAGTAAGCAGACACAGGCGGACTCATAGGTCCCTGTAAGCCCCTCTTCCCCCCCCCCCCCAGGCCTGAAAGGTCAGGGCTGGCATCGTCCCGGCAACACGGAGGACACTAGCGCTAATGTGGGAGCGCCGACGTGAGTGGAAGTGACAGCGGCACCGTGGCGGGCCCAAAGGTGAGCCCGCCTCAGCAGGAGCCGAGCTGACAGCGGGGGACCAGGGCCGTCACCACGGACCCTGCCAGGTGACTCAGGGTACTCAGGTGGAACAGGTGACAGGTTGCCAGGTGACGGGTTTCCCCGTGATAGGTTACTAGCTTGCGGGGTTTCCCAGGTGAAATTGGTTCCCAGGTGAAAGCGGTTCCCAGGTGGAACTGGTTACCAGATGGGAGGTTCCTAGGGGGAGCAGGATTACAAGTGAGGGTTTTCCAGGTGACCAGGTCCCAGGTGAGGGGTTCCTACAGTTCCCAGGTAGAAATCGGTTCCCATGGGGTGGAATGGGTACCTGGGCCAAGTGTTCCCGAGTGGAATGGTTTCCTAAGCGACTGGGCCCAAAGTAAAGGATTCCCAGGTGGACATCCCGTCTGTGATCAAACTCCCCCATAATCTATATCGGCCATATTTATTAGACCATATGCAGTGCATTGGTCTCCTTCACACTAGCTATATTTTGCCGAGAACATCTCCCTAATTCCATAGCATGCTGATGCAGCCCAGCTAGGCCATGTGCTGCTATTTTCAGCTCGGAGGTGGGTCGACATGAATAGCAAATGCTTTCATCCTCTTCCCATCATGTGTGCAGTGGAGCAACTCTATTACACCATGCTATCAGCTACAGGCAAACTAGGAACAGACCCAGGCCTCATTTCACAGCTAACGGTTGCTGACAAGACAAATTAAGAGAATATATGAATAGAACCTGAAAGTGGAATAGCGTTTGAGCGTGCTTCTTTCAACCATCAAGCCCAAAGGCACTGATTGGAGGTCCTATTGTGGGCAAATTTGATTTTGATGTGCCTGCGTCAGATTCTGACAGCAGGGGCAAGGTAATTTAATCAGCAAGAGACTTGATATTTTGGAAATGGTTTCAGCTACAGTGATAGTTCATCCGTGTGGATAAATATTCATGATAACGATAGCTGAGAATGAACTGAAAGATAATTCAGTCAGCAGTTTTACCAGCCATCCAGTAAAATCCCTTTGGAAACTGTAATGCATTTTATTCCTGAATGGTAGAAGAAAATACTGATACTTAACAAATGGGCAAATCTGCTGTGCTTCTTTGAATGCCAAATCCCCTTCTTTGATTTAATTTGTATTAAAGGTTTCAAATGGATCGGTTCTTGTTTTATTCACGTATATAACCTCCAACTCTATGAAAATTTGAAAAATCCACATTTCTAACATGTAATAATGCTACTACAAATAGAAAGCGTTCTTGTTTTAATAATTCAATTCCCCGGTCTGCTTTAGTCCAACTGATCTTCCGGTGCAAACAACTCCTACGCACGCAGGCTTTCATCCACACTGTGATTCATACATGAACAACAGGGGGAAAAAAGGAAAATATCGTCAACAAAGGCTGATACAGCAGCTACTGTCAGCGCCGACTTCATGTCAGGGTTTACTCCGCCCTTTACGGCACAAAGCCTAGTTAGAGGCGCACTTTGTTCTGCAGACGAAGGGATTTCATAATCGTGGCTCTTAAAGCTCACGTGAACTCTTTTGCTTCACTTTATGAGCTGGACGTGTGTAATCTGCCTCTGATCAATTTGTATCTGAGGTTTAGCGCCTGTATGACAAATGAGTGATTGAATGGTTTGGCATGTGCTGAGCAGTGAAGGAAGAGGCGAGAGAGAGAGGATGCTCTGAGTGCATTTTTTGCGTGTTCGCACTTGATGGCGTTCCTCGCTGGACTATTCAGATATGATGCGCTTATTTTCCGCTTCTATCTGCTTTCATAAAGCCATGTGGTTAGTCGTCATATCACGTCAAGCCCTGCCGTCACCAAATGATTCACCTGTGGCCAGCCCATTGTAAGTGCTTGGAAACAGGGTCATTTCAACACCAGAACGCTCTGCATGAAATATTGTGTTCATTTGCATAAAGTTAACCTTGATTAAAATCCTGTTATCGACAATGCAAACCTGCAGCCACGCCTTCCCTTTATCCATTGAGTTAGGACAACTAATGGAGGCAGGATATCCAGACAAAATGGGCTGACACAAAACATAAGAAACAATTCAAACTTGGCAAATTATCATTATTATCATTAACATTTACACTTTGCCACAGGCTGGCTCCCTGATCACGCCTAAACAATTCATGCCTGATCCAAAATATTTTGATTATGTCATTATCGCAATAAAGTGCTAAATGTCTATGGTTCATTCTTAGGCAGGTGTTAAAACGTTGCACTGTTGGCTGTTACCGGATTTTATCCAATTAAGGCTGATTGTGTTTTCATTACAAGCACTCCAGGTGTTGCACAAATTATCTATTGGCAAATTATTTAATCTGCCTCTATAACTACTACATGAATACATTTCAACAGCAGCCAGCCAGTCACATTTAGCTTCAATGGAAGCAAACTCTTTAATATAGAATACATACAATATTCTATCCATTTTATTTTGTTGTGCCATTTACTACATTATTATTTGAGATTTATAAATTCATAAATATCTTGATCAAAGATGGTGCAATCTAAGATTAAACTGCTAGTTATAATTGTTCCTGTTATGCTCACTGTTGTTTTCATATTGGCACAGTGCTTTGTCTAAAATGCTCTCTGTTGAAAAGGTTATAGAACAGGTTAAGATTTAAGTTAAAACGGTCAACGTCTTTAATGTCAAATCGTGTAAAAATCTGGTTTTAGAGAAAGGGCCTACGTCTCTGAATGCCAATCTCTGACCCTGAAATGCTAGCCTTGCTGCTAGCGAAAATTAAAACTAGGTTAGACGCCTTCAGATAACAGTGATGGAAATGCATGCTGCAGTATTTTCCCTCAGCATTTAATCCCTCCATTCAAACACTAGGATGTTTGGCTCTATTGATCTACCAAATCCCAGCATTAAAACCAACCTCAGTATTCTCTCGTTTTACCATCGACCTTATCACACATGTTCACATTTCCCTCTCCGAAACCACGGGACATAACATCAATGCTTCCATAATCTCTGCATGAATGAAGTCATTTCCGGAACCCAAACAGCAGAGAGAAACGACTGTGGGATTCAGGATGCAAAACAAAATGAAGGTGTAAGTTTGTTGTTGTGTTTAAACAGCTACAGGGATACTAGCTTGCCAAACCCCATGCCCGTGAGAAGATGTCTAATCAAGCTCCTGAGTAGGAACGCATTAGTGTTGTCCAACACACGGGAAGCTGCTGTAAAGCTGTCGAGCAAGAGTTAGATGTGATGTCCCCAAAGCCCTACCAACCCATCCCCCCCCAACCCACCCAAGGAGACCCCCATTAACCCCCTAACCCTCAAGCACAGAATCTCTCTCTACCGCTGCCGTTGCGCTCGTATAAGTCAGCGCAGAGAAAAAAAAAAAGATTAATAATGCAAAGACGTCCTCCGGCACACCATACATCGTCTCCTCCCCGAACAACGACAACAAAAACAACAACGCCACGTGACACATCGCCGTCGGTTCTAAAAAAAAATCAAGGGCTACCTGGCAGGCTTGGTAGAGCAGCTGGTGCTCAAACTTCTTGATGCCCAGAATGTTCTGGAACATCTCGTACAGCTGGTCCTTGCTGAGGATGAGCTCGGAGGCGGCGCTGGCCGTCATGCGCTGCTGGGCCTTGCGGGGGTCCTCGTCTCCGCGGTAGATGCTGTCGAACTTAGCCATCCAGGAGCTGAGCACCGTCTCCTTGCTCAGGCCGTCGATCTCGGGCAGGCTGCGCACGCGCTTCTCGATGTGCCGCTTGAAGACCTCGCGGCAGTCGTTGGCCGAGAAGCCGCCGCTCTGCACCATCTTGGCCACGCGGTCGCTCTTCAGGAACACCTGCAGAGGGGCAGGGGGGGGGGGGGGACACACACACGCACACACACATGTTAACCCATGGAACGCCCCTAAATAGTGGCTGGACTATTAGTGACAAAACTCACTATTACCTGAAAGGACTTTTAAATGATTGTATTCTTCTATTATACATATTGAAATATCAATCATTCGACATAATTCAGTAATTTTGATTTATGACAATGAAAAATGGTATTTACTACGATAGAGTCGATGCCATTATCAAAAGCCACTTGGAGTGAGTTTTGGACCCATGTCTTTAAAGAACAGTTTCGGAACATCGTGCTCAGACTGCAGTGACGGGGGTTCAAACCCAGCAGCCCTCAAAGCCCGTCCTTCCTTCCCCGATATAGTTCTCATAACAAAGACATTCAAGATGTGATGGATTTAATTCACATTTAACTGGGCCTTATCACTGATATCAGCTGACAGGGGGCAGAGCGCTGCATATTAGGCGTTAGAACTTTATACAATCAAAAGTTTGCCTCACTCTCCATCCGCGGGCTCCTCAAGCGCTTGCTTCAATGAGCCTTTGATTGCAATCACTGCAGAACGGGCGGCCGGTGGCTGCGTATTAAAATGCTCTACTGGTAGTGGAAGGGCTTCTGGTGAAGATACAGCATAGGGTCCGCATTTAGCGGACCCTTTTTACAACCTTTGAATCATACCGCTGTAGGTAAACAGGGGATATTAAAACGTCCAAGTCATTAGAAAAAAAGCTAATAAAAGTGATTCTGCCACGTTGCTATTATTCATGCAGAGTTGTATTAAAGCAATCTGTCAGTGTAATGTAGTGAAACACGGCAGGAGGATATACATCAGTCTAGAGACTGTCTGCACTGCAGTCAGCGTACCCTGTCCATCAGATGGGTCCTCGTCGTTTACTCGGTCTTTACTCTCCTCCACGTTGGGTCGTGGCAGACATTCGCACAGAAGCCGAAGCAGCCTCCCCTAACTTCACGTGTCCCGTGATAGATTTGGGGTTCCAAGCGTAAACTAACAAACACATGGTCATCAGTCAGCCCTGTTGCTCCACGATGTGGTGAACCGTGAGGCGCAGACTGATCCCTGTTTGCGCCCGATAACGTTCCGCCGAGTACGGAAAGCGTTGAATCTACATTTATTTAGTGTTCCCTTTTTAATCGAGTCGGCTAGCAGAATAGAATAGTCTGTGTTTGCAGCGGGGACCGCGGGTTTCTAGGCCGATGGGCTCTGTAATGACAGATTATTATGGACACGGGCAGGCTGTGGGTAATCACATCATTGGTGATTGCAGTTGTCACCAAGTTTCCATCACAGATAGCGGCCCACAGAGAAACCTTGGCAGTGGAGGACTGTTATCAGCAAGCCTGCTGTACTGTCTGTGGAATAGACCACAGTGCCACAGCAAAACAAGCCAATCAGCTTCACGGATATACACTATATATATATAAATGTACTTATACTAGACCTTTATAGAAGTTGGGAGTCTGCATCTTGAATAAAAAAAAGGCAAGAACCAAAAATGAACTATACTGGAGATAATGATGTATTTATTGGGAGCGTCCTGCAGCACACCACGCGTCCAACAAATAACAGCAGGGGACCACAGCATTGTGGTCGTTTGTAATTGGTGTAAATTGGTGCTAAGTGATGACACTCATTATTGAAGAAAATGGTCATTGACCTCACTTGGTACTCATTTGACGGCCAACTAACTTGAACACTAATTGGAGGCCAATTGAATGATTATTATCAATTAAGACAAACTGAAAATGGCGTCGTCCCAATTCATATTTGGTTTGGTTGATCGCAAATTATTTACTATGTTAAAGTAGCAATGTATAAAACCTCAGCTACCTCGTAGCATTAGGTTACCTCGAGATGTCTGTAGTCAGTGCAGATCAATGGTGATTTCAATTAATGTTATGAATATTATCACATCATAAAACTGATCATCTACAAATACGAAATGCTAGCCAACCCGTACCTCTCTTTGTTTCCGAGAAATGTGCTATCGACAAAAACGACACCCAGCCAGCCGAGCAACGCTAGCGTGTGTCAATCTTACACATAGCAACATTGATTTGTTTCCAATTCTGATGCTTGACTGAGGAATGAGCTAAATCAGGTCAACAGACCAAACTACGATGGGAAACAGCAGAGTCATTACCCTGAATGTCTCTTATTGTATACTGTATCCTATTGCAAACAAATCCTCTCACACATTTTCAGCAAAATATAAATGTGAAGATTGTTGCTGTTTGGTGCACATCTTAATCTGCCAATTGAAGTGCCCTTTGGATGGGGAGTAAAAAGAGTTTCATATTTTCCAAGTGTCTAAATCTTATATTCAAATAAAGTATCACCATAACAGAATTGCAATAGACTCCTAGTTTATGCAAGCAGAGGAATAAATTAAACCAAAAGACATGCAGACGTCAGAAGACCAAAGCAGAGATACAAATGGTAAAGCGTTGGCATTCAAATGAAACCCTACAGCTTCACAGTGCCTCTCCTGCCTTAATGACCCCTGTTCTACTTTGTGTTTGGGTCATATTTCCAAATGACGTCGGGGTCTTTAATACATTCCATTACCAATCAAACACACTGAGCAGCATTCGTTCACCCTAATGATGAATTTTATAGCTGATGATTAAATAATGAGGTGAGAAAGATGGTTGTTGTTCGCGCACACCCTCTGACTCATCACCCACGCAGGGGGAAAAGCTCCAGCCTCCATTTTAACACGCACTTGTCAGCAGGCAAGAAAAGGAAACCGCCTTCCGTGCCCCATAATATGAATGCAATAAAGACTTGTTTATGTTCTGCCCCCCCCCCCCCCCCCTGCCTGCGTTACAGAAGCTTGGGCAGATAATTCAATGACAGGGAGAAGTGCGTTTGCATGGGGCTTTTTAAAAGACATCTTTCTTTCAACACTGCTCAAAGTGTCCAAGGGGTTTCAAACACACGGCCATTTCCATAAATCTGAATGCCGCATAACTGGAGGAGATTTCACAGATATTAACGGGTGGTGGGCTGTGCTTCCTGGAAGAGCGTTTTCAGAACAAACACAGACATGTTTGTATGTATCTGTGTATATGTATTTATGGATGTTAGCATTTTTATATGCGTGTTAAATGTATGTATATGTAGACGTGTATAAAGCATGTAGATGTATGTGTGTATATGTATTTATGTGTGTTTGCAATTTTTCATATATGTATGTACTGTATATGTATAAGTGTAAAAATTATGTATTTGTAAATATATGTATGATGCATACACACAGTATGTATGCAGCATGTACTGTATGTGTGGGTGTGTATGGAAGCCGTGGTTGAACATGTAACAAAAGCCCTCCAGTGTGGAAGGCGTTACAGGCGGCTGAGATGGCTCTGAGTGTTACCTCGTAGTAGCTCTGCACCGCGTTAATGAACGCTTCATCAGCCACAATCTGTGTGTCCCCGTTGAGGAAGGCCTGGAACCGCTCCTTGGTCTGCTGAAGCTGCTGCTTGGTTATCTGTGAAGAGGAGGAGGAGGAAGAGGAGGAGGGGGAGGAGGAGGAGGAGGGAGGGGGAGGAGGAGAGGAGGGGGAGGGAGGAGGAGGAGGAGGAGGAGGACGAAGAGTGAGATTAGGGCTGTGCAGACACCGTCACAGCGCTGGAAGTTTAAAAGGCAAATTGAAACGTTTTAGAAAAACCCATCAAGTGAATAGACGTAGGAGCGTTTTTAGAGGAAAAGACGTTGGAATTGCATACGTTAGGACACCTGTGTCATTTTTAATCACAACCCCACATGTGTGGGCTGAAGTGAATGTATCTAGATTACTATAAAGGTACGTTTTATTTTTTCTCTTTTCATATCCTGGAAAGGGAATATTTTTACCTACCGCCAGCTTTGAGGAGGACTCCACTGCAATCTTTTATTAAAACATTAACTCAATGTCTACATATATCTATGCGCACAGTGGATGCAGATAGATATATTCTCCGCAGGCAACACGTCAACTGGGTCCAAGATCATTTGTGGTTCAGGATTGTAATGGCGTCTCGTGTTTTCTATTTTTTTCTCTATTCTTTCTCTCTTTCTATCTCTCTCGCTGCTTTCATTCTACCTCTTGCTCTCAGTCAATATCTCTCTCTCTCTCTCTCTCTCTCTCTCTCTCTCTCTCTCTCTCTCTCTCTCTCCTCTCTCTCTCTCTCTCTCTCTCTCTCTCTCTCTCTCTCTCTCTCTCTCTCTCTCTCTCTCTCTCTCTCTCTCTCTCTCTCTCTCTCTCTCTCTCTCTCTCTCTCAGATCCCAGATAAAAGAGTGCACAGATTAATATTCAAAGACGTGCACTAATCCGCCGGCGTGTTGGTTTCTAACCGCGGTGAACCCGCCACTTCATGTGACAGACTTCTGAGTGGGAGTGAGATGGAAAAGCACCACACATACCATGTGCCTGTGAGGCAATCTCAACACCATCTCAACACCATCTGTGTGTCCATGCTACCAGACCCCCCCCCCTCCCAGCCACCCCCGCACCCCCCCCGCCCCCCCAAACACACCTTCACCACACCACCACCATCAGGCTGCACACGTCTATTTCGTCTATGGTGGATTTTTGTGATCTGTTGTATGATTGTTGTTTCTTGTTATAAACCAGAGGCACACATCGACACAAACACACATACACACATATACGGACGGTGATAGCGTCATCCAAAAAGTGTAAGCTAGGACACCCTCTCCTGGCTTGTCTCTGGACCCTTCTGCCGACCCAGTGTGTATCACAGTGTGTAGTACGAAGTGTGCGAAGAGTATGTTTTGTTCCATTGTTTATCGGTACCTCACACACCGCAACACCCCCAAGGGCAGAACACGTCCGAAAACCTCATGATACGAACACTTCAGACCTCCCTATGCACGGCGGGGAGCCGTTTCCTGAGGAGCAGTGGCCCTTGTTAAAGGAGGGGTTTGCTGGGACTCGACATGAAGGGGGAGCAAATCCTTGAATAAGTAAATGACAGGAACCTCCGATGGGTCTCTCAGGGGCCCCGGCAGCGCGGGCGAGGATCATAGAGATCATCGCTGAGCAAAGACACGCAGCGAGGGCTCCTCTCTCCTCCTCACACTACAAAGACAGGCCAGTTTGGTTATGCACACTCCTTCTTTCTGATCCGACGGGGTACGAGTGGGGGAGGGGGTACGAGTGACGTTCCTGTGACGTTCCCACCGTTAAAAAAAACGTCTACACGGAAGGAAAAAGTGTCTGTCTTGATTGGTTTTTGATGTCGTGTCCTGATGTCTTGTCTTGTCTGTGATGTTTGTTAAAGGAGCTGCTGGGATGCACGACAGATTTCAGACTTGCTCTGATAATAAAGTACTATCGTATCGTATCGTAAAGGTGCTTCGTGGAACGGCGCAGTCGGACGCGTTTGTTGATCCTGGCTGGCTGGTTACTGTCGGGTCGATTGCCCCCTCTCTTCACGGAGGATATTTCCCCCGTCTAAGGCTGCGGACGACGAGTCCACGGTTGCATGCACTTCTTGTAAGGCCTGATAACAAATGAGGAAAGCGATGCGTAAAAGAAAGAAACCCTGACTGCAGAGGTAAAATTACGGCTTAGTCTATTGACAAGTCTGATACACTGTGTTTGTCTGTCATTTGTGCGTTTCTATGTGTGTGTGTGTGTGTGTGTGTGTGTGTGTGTGTGTGTGTGTGTGTGTGTGTGTGTGTGTGTGTGTGTGTGAGTGTGTGTGTGTGTGTGTGCATGCGTGTGCGTGTGGGTGAGAGATGACTGTGGCGATATCAGGTTAATTAAGCCTTATTTAAGCCTTAAATTGAAACTCAAAGCAGACAACTGAAACTCCATCACAAAACTGCTCTGTTGGACCGGTTCCCCGCGTTGTATTTCTTTTCTTCCTTCCATGTCCCTCCTGCGACGCCAGAGATGGATCGCCCCTAATTGATAAAAGAATACTTGGATGGATTAGGAACAGCTTTCATTTTCCTTAGCACTAGCAGAAGTCCAAGCCAACTCCTGAGCTTTACTCCTATTGATTCCCCCTCACTGGCTCTTATCAAGATTGCGGGCCCGCACAGTGAATCAGTGGAATGCACGAAAGTGGCAGCTGTCGTGAATCACCAGCCATGTCAACGCTGGAGCCTGCGCAGAACCGGTGAAGTGCACTGTCCAGCAGAGCTGCAATACTCACCCCAACATCTCTCCTCCAGCTCATAGTTTAAAGCATAGAGCTCAAGGCCTGGCCGGAATAGGTATCAAGGAATCGTTTTGTTTTGAAAAGATTACAATTACAATTAGGGGCATTTAGCAGACGCTTTTATCCAAAAGCGACTTACATTGGTTGATACACACATTGACACACCGACGGCAGAGTCAACCATGCAAGGCGACAGCCAGCTCTTCGTCGCAGTTAGGGTTAAGTGTCTTGCTCAGGGACACATCGACACTCAGCTAGGAGGAGCTGGGGATCGAACTAGCAACCTTTCGGTTACAAGATACAAAAGATGTATCAATGAGTTGACCAATGAAGTATGAGCAGCTTTAGGGATGACCCTCGGTCTCTCTCCGAGGGAGGGGGTAGGAGCCAGCAGGTCACATGTTTAACTGGGATCACTGGTTCTGTCCATGGTGTTTATTTTCACTATGTGAGTTAGTAGGCCTATACAGTATGATACAAATGTTAATGCGATTACGAGTGCGGGCAATGCGTGTGTGTTTGTGTGTGTGTGTTTGTGTGTGTGGGTGTGGGTGTGGGTGTGTGTGTGTGTGTGTGTGTGTGTGTGTGTGTGTGTGTGTGTGTGTGTGTGTGTGTGTGTGTGTGTGTGTGTGTGTGTGTGTGTGTGTGTGTGTGTGTGTGTGTGTGTGTGTGTGTGTGTGTGTGTGTGTGTGTGTGTGTGTGTGTGTGTGTGTATACATGCTGCTAGCATTTCTTCACGTTTAGTATCGAGGCAATGCTGTGACGAATGGAGTAATCATCTAATTGAATGCAGTAACACTTATGTGGAGAAGCTAACGCTAGCAGAGCCCTTAGTGATAGGACTCACACTCAGGCCGTATTAAGGAGTTACTTCACCTTGAAAACCCACATCAAAATGGATGTGCTTACTAAAGTCTGTCTATGGCGGCAAAAAAAAGGTGTGCGTGGGAGATGAAGTGTGTGTGCGTGTGTGTGTGTGTGTGTGTGTGTGTGTGTGGTGTGTGTGGTGCGTGCGTGCGTGCGTGCGTGCGTGCGTGCGTGCGTGCGTGCGTGCGTGCGTGCGTGCGTGCGTGCGTGCGTGCGTGCGAGCGTGCGTGTGTGCGTGCGTGCCAGGCAGAGGGAGAGGGAGATAGAGAGAGAGAGAACGAGAGGTGCTGATGGAGGTAATCACATATTAAAAATAGCCTGGAGAATTTGAAGGCGATACTAACTATATCAAGTTCAAAGAATGCAGAAAGCATATGAGAATCACAAAGAATCTAGATTAAATTAGCAACAAATCAGCATAGAAGATAACTGTTACAAAGGTGGCCTAAGGACATCTTAGTGTTATGAAACATTACACATTTTTGTCTGTAATACATTTTTGTGTCAATATCCTGTATTTGTACTTAACAAAGCTACAGCTGCTCTGTAGTACTTGTAAGAGTTAATACGTGAAAGGACAAGGTCAGCACTGTTCTTTTTTTTATTGCAATTGTATAAAAAGCTACGATAATATTTTTTCAACTGAAGCATTGTCTCCTTAGTTGGAGGAATACTGCCTGTGACTTTCAATATGTTTGCATGCACACACCCCACACGAGTGTAAACTAGAAACACATTCAAACAAGTCACAAAGCAGTCCTGTTGGTGTGCGATATCCACCTAGCTTTAAACCGTGACAAGTGTCCTGTTAAGTGACAGAGTATCTTCCTTACGCACAAATCTGCCCCACTGTCACTTAACTCAATATATTCTTAAGAGATGAAAGCATCATGAGGCTCAAATGAATCGTATGAATGGGTGTAGCGACAGGAGAGATCTTTTTTGCGACCCGTTGAAGTGTTCTTTTGGACAATGAAAGTCTACAGCACTTAGAGGTCTAGCGGCTGTTGGCTAGACAGACAATACTATTGGTAAATATAAAAGGTAAACAGCAGAACATAAAAACTGAACTATCTTCTCAACGTAACTCTAACTCAATAAAGCCCTTACACCTACAGCCACCTTAACACCAGATTAACACTGCCTATGAAATAACCACCTATATATTTAGTTATCTGTTGACGGCTGAGGACAAACAGTACTACAGTTACAGCAAATCTAAGTAAGAATATAAATAATGGCTAAATAAATATTTAATATATTATCAAAATATAAAAGAATTTCAAGGATTAATTATAGCCTTCAAAAATATTTAGCTGTGCTTCAAATGGGTTATTTCACCTCTCAGCACATCTATTAGTTGTAAATGAACACATGATGAATGCTTCTGCCAGCCAGTCCAAAGCAATTAATGTATTATAAGGGTTATCCACTTTGCTGATGACACACGCCTTGCCACCATCTGAATAAACACCCCGGGGCACTTCAGAGTGCTGACGGATACCCTGGGTAAATACCCCATAATGCCAGCACAATGGCCTTTCATCAAGCCATGTCACACAAAGAGCGCGAGTTGTGCACACGCTCAAATCAGCTGGACACACAAACGCATTTGTTCAACACCAAAACATGGTTTTAAAATGAAGCCAGGTGTGCATTGACAACACAACAAACCGACCAGCCGCCAACCGGCAGTTGGTGGCGGGTCTGCGGTTGAGTCTGCGGTTACCTTTAGAACCTCAGTTCCTGCCCTAGGCTCTCTATTGTCAACTGGTTCACCTGTTCCTAGCTACTGGTTCACCTGTTCCTAGCTACTGGTTCACCTGTTCCTGGTTATGGTGGAGTGGTCCTGGCTACAGTGGGGTGGTCATGGCTACAGGGGGGGGTTGATGGTTGCTATGGCTATGTGTTCCTGGCTGTGGTATGGTGTCCGCGGCTACAGTGGGACGGTGGGCGGGCTGTTTGTGGCTGTGGTGGGGTGTGCTATGGTGTCCTTCATGGCTAGGGCGGGCTGTTTGTGGCTGTGGTGGGGTGTGCTATGGTGTCCTTCATGGCTAGGGCGGGATGGGTAGAAGTCATTGCAATTATGCGTGCCAAATTATGGACTTGAACGCTGACAGATAGAGGATAACTAGCTGACTGTGCATTGGCAAACGCTGTCTGATGCATTACTTTCATTAACTCTATCCACCCCCCCCCCTCCTCACAAACACACAGACACACACAGACACACAGACACACACACACACACACGCACGCACACACAGCACACACACACACACACACACACACACACACACACACACACACACACACACACACACACACACACACACACACACACACACACACACACACACACACACACACACACACACACACACACACACACACACCGTTCTTCCATCTGTCCAAACATCTCTCTCTGCTGCCCTTGATTGGTCGGTTTCTGGATAGGAAATTGTCCATGGTGGATAGTTTCAAAAATTCAATGAGATTGCATAGTTGGAAGACCTATAGTTTGGCGAGCAGAGAAAATGATTTACAAAGGCATTATATTTAATTGGTAGACACTCTGAGCAACAAACCCTATACGTACAAGCATGTGTAAATTGGGCGTGTAAAGCCCTTTGAGACCCTTGGAGTTTGATTAATTGCGACTTAAGTTGCTCTTCTCTTGGTCTGCTCTTTCATTCATGCATTTTTGTTTGACTAACTACTGATTTCACAACTAATTATTGATTTGTTTATTGCATTTGGATAGCTTTCTTTCACTGTGGTTTTACTTATTTGCTAACTATTGCATATCTGTTCCCATTGAAGTAGAATCCCATTCCATAATATTCTTACCTATCTTCTAAAATATCTTTCTCCTCCATGTCTGTATTCTGGGATTGACATGTTTGAGCTGAAGATGAGGCACAATAGCTCGTAAGATACTAATATTTGAAATGCTAACAACGGATGCTAAAACCAAATCTAGTGGAGAGGCATCTCATTACAATGAATCTTTATTCACTTTATCTTACATTATATATTTTAATATGATACAATTGCATGGGGCTGGTTGTGGCAGTTTGTAAGAGCTTGAAAAATTGACTGCACATTATGTGAGTATATTTTATGCATATGTGACAGATATTCCTCCGCGCACTCCCTTCCTCTGTTTCTTAATTAATCCCTGAAGAAGAATGTGTCTATGCTTCTTTTACCATAAGAGCAACTGGACCTTTGCTCTGAGAGTTCATCTTCTGCACAGTTGCTTTTAATTAAAAGTGAATATTTAGCAAGGTTAATGACAGTAATATCTGCCAGGTCTCACTGTAATTGCATATCAGGAGGGTGTTGTTACAAAACAAGCCCACGATGTGCATAGATGGTGTAAGTTAGTCTTTTGCATGAAAATACTCGAGATTGACCAATGACCAATGCAGCAAACAGTACAAGTTTGAATCAATTAAAAAATGATTAACACTCATTATTTCTATTATTTAAATTGCTTGTATTGCTAGTGTTAATCTTGTGTTTTTAATTCTATTCTTTTTTTATATGTATGATATGTGTTATTATATTATATGTGTAATTATATGTGATATGTTATATGTATATTATATATTATACACACACAAACCTAATGCAAAAGAATGCCTTATAGGTATGACGATTAATTAGAATTTATTTGATGGCTACGGTTGGAAGTATGACACCGGACAGGAGGGAGGCCATCTGTCTATTCCAAAGTGACCATCAATCACTCACACATATAACACGGTCCAACAGATTTAGACAATAAACTAAAGTGGCCAGACAGGTAGCCGGTGGAACCACGTTTCAGCACCTTCCATTCTGCACCGTGTTTCCACTGGGGTGGATCTCACTCTGGACAAGGACATCGTTCCACACAGCCTCACAAAGCGTTCATGCCTTGATTCAAATACTTCTCCTTCGTTAAGTCTATCCTACTCGTATTCCCCGTGAGATTGTTCCTCGAGATCTCGACGATTTCAGCAATTTTCATCGTCTCCGTTCATCTTCAAAATATAATCTAGGAAAAGCAGTGCTGGCTGCTGGCCAGGGAGTAGAGGACAGGAGAGGACAGTAGAGGACAGGAGAGGGCAGGAGAGGACAGGAGAGGACAGGAGGGGACAGGAGGGGACAGTAGAGGACAGGAGGGGACAGGAGAGGACAGGGGGGGACAGGAGGGGACAGTAGAGGACAGGAGAGGACAGGAGGGGACAGTAGAGGACAGGAGGGGACAGGAGGGGACAGGAGAGGACTGGAGAGGACAGGAGGGGACAGGAGGGGACAGGAGGGGACAGAAGTGGACAGGAGGGGACAGGAGAGGACAGGAGAGGACAGGACGGGACAGGAGGGGACAGGAGAGGACAGGAGGGGACAGTAGAGGACAGGAGAGGACAGGAGAGGACAGGAGAGGACAGGAGAGAACAGGAGGGGACAGTAGAGGATAGGAGGGGACAGGAGGGAACAGGAGAGGACTGGAGAGGACAGGAGGGGACAGGAGGGGACAGGAGAGGACAGGAGGGGACAGAAGGGGACAGTAGAGGACAGGAGGGGACAGGAGAGGACAGGGGGGACAGTAGAGGACTGGGGGGACAGGGAGGGGACAGGAGGGGACAGGGGGGACAGGAGGGGACAGGAGGGGACAGGGGGGGACTGGAGAGAAGAGGAGAGGACAGGAGAGGACAGGAGAGGACAGGGATGTGCGATGCAAGGGTATTGCTGGAGGCAGCAGCAGCACTGTTCACTTTTGACCACGTGTTAATACTCGTTCAATATTAAATAGATCACATTAATCAACAGTCAAATTCAAAACAATATGATCCTCTTCCGGCAATTTCTTCCCATTCTTATTTTGTTTTGCTTCATGTCACGTCAAAGAATGCTCTCTTTTAGCCTTCTATATGTTGCGCATCATAAATGATGCATCGTTGTTTATGATTATTTCTAGGTATTTTTAAGCAATGTTTATATATAACTATGGCTTGGATGGTAAAGAAAGGAATTACAACCATGAGGGTGGGGGGGGGAGACTCGACACCCATGCAATGAAATGGATACGCTGTAAGACAGATGGATAAACACATCCACCATATAGCATGTTATATATAAAGCTATTTCATTTGTATTTTTGCATTTTAAAAGTCAACCTGTTTCAATATACAGTAGGTTTTAGTACCGTACTTACATTTGCAGTAAAATCTTCAACCTATTATTTCATCATGACCTATATACCAGGCATGGATTCGTTTCAGTTGGTTCAACAGTTCCTCTGCTTTCATTTTCGACTCTTCCTCTGCTGTTTAGTTTAATGTAAATATGTGAAGCTCTGCCAAAAAAGCCTATCCTCTCTCAATCTCTAACCTTGGCTCTCGGCCTCTTTTTCCATATACTTGAAAACACGTTTTCGATAAAGCTGTTTGATTTTCCTAATGGTTTAATCTCCTATAATGATGTTTCCGTGTAGCTTACATCTTACAAATGAGGATGACTATATTGCCATGTCTTGGTAGCTGCCTTGATTACCTTTTTCCAACAACGAATATTTAATCATAGAGCAAACTATTTTTGTTTTTAAGAGTAACAAGATCCAAGACAACTCAGAAAAAGGATCAATCAATGATAAGAACATAAACCCAATACGCAATACTCTAAATGATATCTTGTGTGACCTTGTCAAATGAGCGATAACCTTGAGATACAAATGTGCAACTTGAAAACATGTCGTTGCTCTCTTGACCTTGGGGAAAACAAAATGGATGAAACTAAAGCTTTCAAACCTGAATGAAAAAGTATGAGGCTATAACTTTAAGGTGCATTCATGAAGATTTCTGTCTTATTCTCTTTGATGACACCTTTTGCAATAAGCTGACATTTTACCCAAAGACACAAACAGTGTCACCATCATAAGTTCCTAACATTTATAAAACTGCGGATACAAGTACAAGTACTGCGGATACAAGGGCCATAAGGTCAATCCTCAGTGGGTTACCTTGTTCGGCGAGTAGCAGTCCTAACTGTCTTTTACATGAAAATCTTCTTTGACCTAGAATCATACTTTTGTAATCTCTATTTTAATAAATAATCCCCTACCAGACCCAACAATGGTCTCTGTAATACTCTGATTTGATTTTGAAGATAATATAAGCATAGCATACATGTTCTTGTCTAATATGGTCCACGTATTCTAATGCTTGAATGTAAAGAATGAACCCTTAAACCATTTTCTGTCTTAACTTTACAATATATTGCTCCGTGTATCTTGGCATATTTCCCTTTGTGCTCATCCTTTCACCAGTACAATCCAGCAAGCATTTTATAAAACCAGAGACCAGGATGTGGTTTGTGAGCAGTGTCAGGCTGGGAATTGAAACTCAAATCAGTTTCCTTGCCACTAAGAGGAAAGTGAGCGCATACACTCGTGTTCTATGGATATTGTGTTACGCATTGACCTCCAGTGAGCAAGTTTACAGACCTGTGTTTTCTTATAAAGATAGCCTTATTCGCAATTGCAACCCAACCCTACCCAGGTTCCACCGTCCTCACGAGCAAATCCAACTCATCATAGCACTGCTCTTGGTGGTGCATCACCAGCTACAGACGTTCACCTCTATCTCTTCTGGTGCTCAATGCTTAGAATGGTGCCTGCTGTATACTTAACATACTGAAGAACAACACACACGGTGAATGTTACAGGAATAATTGTAATCATCTTTTAATCATGTCCACCATGATTCAGGATCTACGATTCAGAATTCACATGTTACGTTTAGTAATTGAAGTGTTATTCATTTATGAAGATAAATAATGGGTAGTTAACACCACTGCCACAGGTCATTGCAGTCGCCCATATGTTCACGTTGACCATAATTAAATAGTTCTTTCTCGATAACATCTATACAAGGAATCAATAAAAAATACCTACTATAATTTAACAGCCCTGCCAGTTATTTGTCAGTGCAGAATGAACCCATATATCATAGAGGCAAAATCCATTATGGTCAGACTTTAACAAGAAGAGATATTTAGTAATGGCATGGATACATTAATGAACATATAGGTATTTGTAAAGCTGTTGATGTAGGCCTGGTTATGGAGGGATTTGTATGGGCTTTGTAATTAACTAAAAGTATTTATTGACAGTCAGATGTCACTTGTAAAGAAATTATATGAATAACACTTGAACAAGTGATATGAATAAGACATGACATGAATGACAGAAAAGCCTCTTAACGTGAATGGAGTTAACGTCAGAGATCTTCTAAAATCAAGTGGCTTCAGGTGTGTTTTATGTTAAAGAAATCAGTATTTATTTTTATCAACCTATAAGAATGTAAGCAGACACGACAAGCGATTATGTCTGTATGGCTACAACTGCATGAGTCAGCAAATAATACAAAATGTATTTACTCTCTCTATCCAACATATGGAAGCATTATTTTACCACTGTGTCGAAAAAATGTGTTCCAAAAAATCAAGTAAAAAAGAGGTAATAACTTTTATCATCTTTATTGTCCAGGAATACATTGTTTTGTATACAATGACCCTATTGCAATTGATGAGCATGGGACTCCCGTCACCCTGCCACTGTTGTAAACACAGTTCAAAGTAACACTGAGCTAAAGCATCTAACCAATCACATTCAAGTATTTTGAATCCGGTTTTGCATAGTTAGATGTCACCATTTACCACACAATAATTAGGTCTATTTTATTCATGCAAACCCAACCCGTACTATCATTTCGACCTTGGAACAAGCATGTCTCCATTGCTCTCCTGGGTGTAAGGAAGTAAACACGCCAAACAATCCTGTCATCGACTGTCAGTGCATTAGGCAACAGCATGGATCGGCCCACTGTTTGATACTGCAGATAGACCAACGTGTTTGTTGTGTGTGTGTGGCCGCCTGGAACCAACCACACACACACACACACACACACACACACACACACACACACACACACACACACACACACACACCACACACACAACACACACACACACACACACAGACAACAGACACACACACACACACACACAACACACCACACACACACACACACACACACACACACACACACACACACACACAAGGGCAACATGTCCCAAAATGCTATTGACCACCACAGGGGCTATCCGGACGAATCTAGGCCTTGTGCCTTCCAGTCACAAACTGCTTCTTTCCTTCCCAGCAGCATGTTAAACGCATGCAACTGGACCATTCAACCCAATTAAAGTAAACTACCAACAGATCTGTTTTCCCATGGTGCAGTCATTTTCTTGGTCACTGTCGAAAGGTGGGCCTATAGTCTCTCGCTGAGCCCCCCCCCCCCCCACACACACACACACACACCTCCTTCCTACAGTCAATGTGCATCATAAGAAGTAACCTTGGAAGGACACATTGAGGGGCTAGATGATGGCTTATCCCCCTCAGAGGAGAGAGCAGGGCTGCTGCCGCTGCTGACTCTTGAATGGAGGACTAGGAATCATCAAGGGCGACGGCACCTTGCTCCAAATGGCTGGCTGTCTCCAGCCGGACGCCTTATCAATGGGTTCTGAGGCTCGGCTCTGTAATTGGTTCAACTTGTGTTTGTGTCATTACGCTAACAGTCAATGCAGTAGGCCCTACTATCTCTGCTCTCACCACGGGGGGGTGCTTCGAATGCCTCCTTGTGCTCGGGTTATGGAGCGATTGATTAAATCGGGTTTTTTATGGTTGGTGTTAATTTCGAAAGACAATCACTATTTTTTAATTTGTGAATGTGCTTCATGTGGGCTAGTACAGGCCTACTGGCCTTAAAAGCGACACGGTGGCGGAGGCTTATGTAGGTCATCAATGACAGCGTCTGCCGTGCGAAAGGGGGACGGTGTGTCAGCGTGGCGTTATGAAGATACTACATCTTACCTTCTGCTGCCGCCTCGCCATGTCGGTGGGCTGCTTGGCGTTGAAGGGATACGCGACGCATCGCATCACAAACACATAGAGTTGGAGCTTCTTCTTACGCTCCTCTTCCTCCCGCTGCAGCTTCTCCACCTCCTCCTTCTCCTGCTCGCTGGCGGCCGAGGGGCTCGGGCTGGTCGGGCGGGCGCTAGTGCGACTGCTGCTGGGTGCCAGCCCGCCGGAGCTCTCGCTGGTCCGGCTGGGGGAAATGCGGGATCCGCCGGCCTGAGGTGCCGTAACCTCTTTGCTGCTCTCCTCTTCCACTATCCCATCGGATTCCTCCTCGCTGGACGATGGATCCAACATTTTGTTGCCTCACAGACGATGCTCTTTACAGCTTTTCTTTAATCTACTAATCGGTCAATCAAAACAAAGCAAAAAAATCAAAGGCTGTGATCTGACACGGTCTCAGTGTCCAAACTGCATCGATATAAACTATGACTGTGGAGTCGGAATAAATTTGTGAAAGAGCTGATCTGAGTGCTCGCAGCAGAGATGCAGTCAGCTGCACGGATGTAGTGCTCGTAGCTGGCTGGGATAGCGTACTGCACGCAAAGCCTTCTCCGCCTGCGCCGAGGACTCGTCGATGCTTACGTATTTGGGATCTTTTACTCGCCAGTCACCGCAGCAGATGCAAGAGGGGAGGTGGGGGAAAGAGGAGGCGAGGTTGAATAGAAGAGGGAGAGAGAGCGAGAGCGAGAGGGGGGAGAGAAGGGGGGGGAGGGGGGTAGAAGATATAGTGGGGGAGAAGGAGGGTGAGGGAGAGATAGAGGGAGTTTTTTTTTTTTTTTTGTATTATTATTGTTGTTGAGCAAGCGATGGTCTCTTCCTGCTTGGCTAGGACTGGCTAGTACGGGAGCTGGCTGTGGTCCTGAAGCTGAACACACACAACAAAACGGTCCATCAGAGAAATGTTGCCGCTACAGTCGATGCTGATGCATTGCTACATCTAAGATGGCTGCCGAACAACTCAATGGATTTGTCAATGAAAAGAGAATTGTATTTGTTGAGGATTTATCTAAAACGTCTGCTGTTTATTTAGAGTGTACAGCCTCTTGAGCTACCCACCCCCCACCTCCAGCCCTCCCCTGCCCTTGGGCGGGGTTGCACTGACATGCTGTAGGTTTCAGTAGGCTTCAGGACTTGCATTGCTGTGGAAGCAAGGATGTGTGACAGTGTGATTTTTTAGGAAAGGAAGTTGAGTATACCATGTTATTTTACGTGTATAGCCCTCACATATGCGTAGCCTACCCAGTGGTTCTCAATAGTGACAATAAATTAAAAGAAATGACCAACAGAGTAGACTACCAGGGTGAGAGATCGATACAAGATCAGGCTTATGTTATGTGCATTTTACCGGTATACCTTGGTCATCTCCTCTTGTCATTAAAAAAATGTGCTGTGTAAGATTAGTATTCATCAAAGCCAAAGGATTCATCATATTAGTATCTGATCGTATATTAATTGAAAAAGAAAAGTTGAGTGGTCTCACGCTTTTAATAGCCATAGAGTGCGGAAGTCAGAAACACAAGATATTTGTCTATTTATGTCAGCAGCACATAAAAGGGCTGGCACCATAATTTTTGAAGAGTATCCATTCACCGAAATCATGAGTTTCGGTGAATTCCTGCATGTGAGTGATGAGAAATGGCGAGGTCAGCACGTGGGTGGAGGCTGGGCCTTGGGTAAACAAACCACAGTGGCTTTCCTTCAACTCAAGCCCTGTGATCGCATGCGACAGCGCCTCCCTAGATGACCCTATGACCCACCTACCCACAAACACACACCCTTCAACACCTTCCTTCCATGGATACCTCCTCCACCTGCACCTCTGCTTTACTGGACACACTCTTCCTGTATTGACTGTGCATTCTCCTCCCCCTCCACGTTTCCAGCAAACACCTATTGTAATGCCACCCTCCAGCTAGAGTGCCCCCCCCCTCCCCTCAAGCTGGTGGAGAGCCCCCCCCCCACACACACACACACCACACACACACACGTACCGTACGTACACACACACACACACACACACACACACACACACACACACACACACACACACACACAACACACACACACACACACACACACACACACACACACACACACACACACACCTCCTAGCTGCGATATAGGCCAATTTAGTTAGTCTGCCCCGACAAGCACCTCCTCCTCCTCCTCCTCCTCCTCCTCCTCCTCCTCCTGCTCCTGCTCCTGCTCCTCCTCCTCCTCCTCGGAGCTCCTCCCACGGCGTACTGCTCCCCAGGGAGCCGTCTCGCACTAACCTCTTCAGCCAACTCCTCCAGCCTCCTGAGCATTAATAATTGACTGATGTTCTCTCGCTGCCTCAGACTGAAGACTCCACAGACATCTGTGGACACAATTCAACTTGATTTAGACAGCCTTTGGGATTTATTTATTTATTTGTTTATTTTGTTCTTTCATTTAGAATATTGAGGTAGAATTTTTTTTTGATGTAGGTTGAAATATATGTACATATTTTTTCAATGTTTCCCTATTTCCCTTTTAGTCACTGTTCAGTGATCACATGACCTTTCCAGCGGGGGACATTTAGCTTGATGGATGACGTTGACTGAATGATTTTGGTGTCAGTTCAGTATCTGTAGATGACTTTTATCAATTGAGATGGTGTCGATGGTTTTCACGAAGCAGCAAGCTGTCAGAGGCCTACACCAACCATGTGCTTTTTTTAGTCTGTGGGCCATTTTCAAATGGAGGGTTAGGAGAAGGGTGTGTCTAAATAAAGCTAATGCATGTACACAGCTTCTCTGGAGTTAGCTGGGAGCTCTTTGAAATATTAAAATGCTGGGAGTGCTTTAAACTGAGAGTGATGTAATAGGGTCAGTGTTAGCAGCGTGGCTACTATAGCATAGCTACAAAGTGAACACTCATCAGCAGGTGATAAAACAAACAGCATATATTCAATGCAGTGTATATTTGCATCCTTGTGATCTTGGGTGATTTGTGTTCGATTGTAGCCCATAAAGGCTGATTTGGATAAATCCTACAATAGATGTTCCTGGAGAGAGTCATGTACATGGATGAATACCAACTGTACACTGTGTCTGTACTTCCATGCTTTTTCCATTAACCATCATAAGTAGGCATTATTCAAATTGAACCACATGTCAATTACCCTCTGAAATAATTGTGTTTCCCTTAGTATGGATGTCCATTTGATCAATGAGGACAAATACATCCTTTCAGGCCATTTGCTTTCTGTTCATGTTGATATTACCTAATGTTATTCACATTGGTACAACATAACAAACAGATGATTTATAAAAAGATATATACACAACAAGGCACAATAACACTAAACCTAACCCTATAGATAAATGAACTGGGTAAACATCTGATGTCAGGGGAAGTTATATGATGATGTTTTTCACCAAGGATATTGAAAAAATAACTTGATTTGCTTGCGGGATTTGAGTCATTAGTTCAAGACAGGATGAAAAAAAAAAGGATAATACAAAAAGTAATAGAATTAAAAAAAGGAATACAAAAATGGAAATACAAAAAATTATCATGACTAATCTAGTGATTTAAAATCCAAGGTCAGAGCCCGAAGAAGATATGTCACTCTGTGTGTGTGTGTGTGTGTGTGTGTGTGTGTGTGTGTGTGTGTGTGTGTGTGTGTGTGTGTGTGTGTGTGTGTGTGTGTGTGTGTGTGTGTGTGTGTGTGTGTGTGTGTGTGTGTGTGTGTGTGTGTGTGTGTGTGTGTGTGTGTGTGTGTGTGTGTGTGGGTGTGTGGGTGTGTGGGTGTGTGGGTGAGCGCACATGTTAAAAATAGAATCAAATAGTTTTAATTAACAAGATAATGGAATAATGAATTGTTCATGCAGCAAACCCCCAAAAAACACATTCAGCTTTTCAACGGCCATTAGTTTAGACACTCAGCCATTACGCCCGCGGCTGAAGTCCTTTGAGTAAAAATAAAACAAAATGGTTTTCTCTGTTTTCTTTTTTTTTAGCAATGTTTTAAGGACATCATTCTCTCAGACTCTCAGACATTTTAAGATAGAGTAAGGAGATGGTGCCAAAAATGAATTCATCAATAATGCAAAGAGTGACTGAAATATCTCATGCCCTCCCTCTCACTCGCTCTCCTTGCCTCTCTTTTTCTTTTCTCTCTCTCACCATCTCTTTCTCTTTTTTTTGATTTGGCAAAAATCCTCAGGCAACCAAGTGCATCTTCTTCTAAAAGAAGAGGATCCAGTCAGAGACATGTGTGTAGTATACCGCGCCAGAACTCTCCTGCGGCGAACAACTTCTGGGAACGAAGAAACGAAGAAATAACTGTGAAAAAAAAGGTTTATGATTGCCCATGGCCCAGAATAACTACATAAAGGCAACTTTGGGTTTCAATCTAAGGCAACCAAATGAAGTGATTTCCAACCATTCCATGTTTTATGTTTTTTAATTGTTGTTCGCACGCTTACCATATTGTACTTTTAATTGAGATTAGCATGAAATTATTGGTCTGCAATGTTTTGATTAAAAGACAATCATATTATTCATACTAATAATTTAAAATGCATACTTAATGCATTTAAAATTGGATTTCTGCGTGAAGAAATAGATTTTTGAAGGGTGCTTAGTGAAATGGCAATGCCCTTACTGTGTAAAAGAAAACAAAATGTTCTTATAGTAGCCTAAACACAAAACAGAAGACCTGTAAGAATACACACGCATATATTCTTTTTCTTAGAATTACCATTCAGTTGTGGTGTGAATCTAATAAATACGATCAGGGTTCCTGTGGTTCTGGAACACGGAATAACAAGCTCCCGCTTAGTGTGTGGACGGCTGATGCCAGAGCGCTGGCTCCACTCCCTCCTCGGCAGGACGATTTATTCATTTAGGAGGCGCTTTCACCCAGAGGGGCATGCCATGAACACAGGTATGGTTGAAAGAAGTGACAGGTACCGTGTTAAGGGCTGTTAACAGGTAGGCCGGGGATGGAGAGGGTAGAACGCAGAACCATTGGGCAGGCGAGTCACTGCTGGGCTGTCCTGCAGTATTAGTATATTCTGATGAATTCCAAGGAGGCTTCTGACAGAAGCCATTAAGGCCTGACGCAGGAACATTAAACAATTCAGAGAACACAATCTGCATACGTGCACATACCATATACTGGCCTGCTCTCTATTCATACGTCCATCGTCTTCAGCATGACACCTTTGAAGATAACCATGTAGTACTCAAAACAACTCATGGGATGAGAAACTCACAGCTAAGACCTGTTTTACATTCCTCATCAGCCCCTCACCAAAACCCCTTCTGACCCACTTACCATCTGTGGATTAATGCATGTAAGATCTCTGACTATCTCTCCACAATAAGTCCTTTTGGATTTATAACATGTCTAATTCCCACTGATTACCAAAATCCTGGGAAGTTCAGGCGATGCTATGTGGCGCTAACTAAAAACCAACAACAAAGATAAGCTTTCTCCAGCCCAGGGCAGGTCCCGTGCCAATCCAAAGGGGGCGGGAAAGACAGCAACGTTTTCCCTACACTATGGATTGCTCCATGGATGAAAGGTGTATGATTTCCCTGAGCTCTCCCGTCCCTCCTCTCCTCATCAGCGGACGGCACGTTTCTTTAATGAGCCCTGACAATCCAGTGCGGACAAATCAAACAGTGTGTTGAGCGACGTCAGCTCGGGGGAACCGGCGGTCGCAGACCTGCGTGAACACTCCAGCGCTTAAGTGCGAATGGATGTCTGACCGGCGCGGCGTGAGCAGCTCTTAAATCAGCCACTAATGACATGACTTCACTACTTATGCACGACATTTGTGATGAACAATAATTGGCCGCCACCCCATGGTGATTTAATCACTATATGGCCTCCCACTCGCCTCTCAAGCCCGTATTCAAATTAGGGATGGGTGACTTATACATGACCTTAGGATGATTGCAACTTTGAAGAATTAACAAAGTAGCAGTAGGTAGGGCAATCACACTGAATAATTCTTAATTATGTTTAGAGGATTTGGTCCTTAATTTGTGAATAGGCGCTAGTATGCAATTCATAATCTGTTCAAAAATATGAATAAGATCAAGCGTTAAATAATTGATGAAGCACAAGTTAATGATTTACAAACATTCTACAATATGTAAACAATGATTTCATCACTAAATAATGCCGCTATTCATGAATAGTTCCGATAGTTTGAAAGAATTGTTAAGAATGTTGTATGAGCTCAGCTAGAGTTAATGTAGGCCTATGCCTTACTAAGCATTTATCAGTTGCATTTAAATGCTGGGAATGCATCAAGCAGGCCTACCATTGCAGCAGTACCAGGCCATAAGGTATTAAGGCAGACAGATCTCACTTTAGAAGAGCGCGCACACACACACACACGCACGCACGCACGCACGCACGCACGCACGCACGCACGCACGCACGCACGCACGCACGCCACGCACACACACACACACACACACACACACACACACACACACACACACACACACACACACACACACACACACACACACACATGCTAAATGCAATCAAACTATCAGAATTGATAAATCCATCTCTACATGTAATTAATAAATGCTTAGTTAGCACAGATAGTTTGTTTTTTATTAGTTTTATGGTTTTGGTTTTGAGTTTCCCACCTACTTTGAACATATAGAATGAGAACCCAAACCGTGCCTCTTTTCTACACATTTTTCCTAGGTTAAGGTGATTATATTAAAGATGTTACATTTAATCCCACATATTCAAAACCGTTTTCAAATACATACAATTCTCCAACACTTTTAGTATGCAGTACAGGCACCCAACCAGCAGAGGTCAGCGGTGGTCTATTCCTGAGGATTACGCTTCATACTGCGTATACAAAGACAATAAATCACAATAAATGAATAATTGAACAAATAAGAACCAATATAGCCTAGTATTGCGCAATAGTACCATATCAATAAGTAAAAGGATTGACAGATACTGTCTGCTCATCAATATATAATCAAAGCTGGGTAACATGGTGAATAGGCTTTGAATTACACTTTCCTTTTACTACCATGTTGTAAAAAGTAAAAGCACATGTATTTTAATATGGCTGGATATTGTGTTATGCTGAATGTAGCTCATTCACTTTATTTGAAAATGTTTAATATAATATGTTTATGTGTATATATACAGTATATATAAAATCTGTTATACTATAATCTTCTTTATTATATTGTTCTGATATTTTGCAGTGCACCTCTCCCTAATCTACTTCAACAAATAGCCACTATGTGTCAACCACATTTGTGTCTTTGCAAGGCTTTTGTCAACTTTGTGCAACGTCTTGCGCTAATGTTTCCATGGCAACAAGTTATTCCACGAGTGAGGGTGGTTGTTTTTTTTCATTCAGAAAAAATCATCCACATGTGAATTGCAAAATTAATAGAAACATCATCATAAAAAAGCCTACAACTGACTGAAGTCATATTAACATATTTAGAGAAAAAGACAGCTATTCAGCCATGACCCAGCTGGGTGAAAAAAAAAAACCAGGACGAATAAAAAGGCCCTCATTATGCAGTAATTACTGTGATTACGACTCGCTATGACTGATCAATTGTCCACAATCACGAGAATAGAGACAGCGGCAGGATCAGGGACTGCTGGAGCTCCACGTGCTAAATTCATGGCCAATTTAACTACTCTTGAAATTGGAAAGACTATGCAACAGGGAATACAAGATGGTTGGATAGATGAATAGATAGAAAGAGATAGATAGTGATAGAAAGATAGATAGATGGATGGATAGATGGATGGATGGATGGATGGATGGATGGATGGATGGATGGATGGATGGATGGATGGATGGATGGATGGATGGATGGATGGATGGATGGATGGATGGATGGAAGGACGGACGGACGGACGGACGGACGGACGGACGGACGGACGGACGGACGGACGGACGGACGGACGGACAGATAGATAGATAGATAGATAGATAGATATAGAAAGATAGATAGATATAGATAGATAGATAGATAGATAGATAGATAGATAGATAGATAGATAGATAGATAGATAGATAGATAGATAGATAGATAGATAGATAGATAGATAGATAGATAGATAGATAGATAGATAGATAGATAGATAGATAGATAGATAGATAGATAGATAGATAGATAGATAGATAGGCCCATACACATAGTATATACATAGATACATAGATACATAATTACATAAATACGATCGATTCATCGATAGAGGGTATACACAGAGTAAGACGTGCCCACAGATAAAGCCAACAGGGATACAATTACACACCAAATCTCCTCCCAAAACCAGATCGATGCCCTCTCTGCCCTCCCACTAACCGTACTCTGGCTCTCTTCACCTTGCACTCCAGTGACATAGCAACAGTGGGATGAAAAGCTGTTTGAACACCGCGTGGAGTTGAAACTGGTGCTGTGGTTTTTAAATGTGCATGGTAATCTTTGCTCCGGTAAGTGTTACGTCTATATCTCTCATGTTCTGCATATGTCTGATCACTCGTTCATTAAGTTCTCAAATGTATATAGCTTTATCTTAGTTCATTTTAAATAGTTGGTTGTTTTTCTAAGGCTGTAAATTTGGGAGGTACCGATTATTTTTTATTCAATGAATGCTGTATTGTTTTGTTTTATCCCATATGATGTTGTTTCGAAAGAGAGCCAGAGGGGCAGAGTGAGAGAGAGAGATAGAGACACAGCGGGGCATGGAGAGAAGGGGAGCGATAGAGAGAAAAAGAGGCTGTGTGTGTATAGTGTCTTTTCAAGCCCCGTCTCTGTACTACCGTGACCACCCTCTGGTTCCCAGCAAGTATCTTCCCATCTTTTCAATTATTCATGTTTTGTTTTCCAAAACTCATTATGATCCTTGGATCCTGAGATAGGTAATTTATTGATGGCTAAGAAGTGGTATAGAACATGAACTGCCCTTTCCAGCCTGAATCGGTATGGATTTTCCATGCGAGGGGTAGAGTGGGTTTTGTTTTCATCAAGTGTTCAGTGAGATTTAAAATGTCACTTTCTCTATGATGTGAGGGATCACTGTGTGATGACTCACTTTGGATTTGGAAAAAGGGTAGATCAACAAACAGAACTACGCCAAACAGGAGAAGGTCCAGGGAATAAAGTTGTTAATAGGACTGCAAAATATGACACATAAATGTCGCTGAATAAAGCTCAGTTATAAATTTTAATGGTAAACATGCATAATGGATAAATGTATAAAATGCCACCTAGCAGATTCGTAATATTGGATTCGGCATCCATATAAAATATGTTTTCCTTAGCGTCAATGCATCCTTTGACCAAGCTAAGGTTTTTCCAACCCCTTTCAAATGATCAGGGCTCTGCCTTTTGTTGGAGACAAACAGTTGTTGTTTTTTGTGTTCGATTTAGTATACCACCTACGGTCATTTGTCGAGAGATTATTTTCTGAGAAATAACACCTTTTTCCGGAACCACTTCACAAGAAATCACCACTCCATGTTTGTTTGTTTCACAGATTTTTGCCATCTGTGCTTTTGCGACATGTGGGGGCTACACTGGTCACCTGCAGGTTAGAGTGGACTGTGCCGACCGGAAACAGAGCAACCTCAGCATCAATATTGATTTTGGTTATCCTTTTAGGTAAGATAAGATAGTAAGAGTACAGTACAATTTACTGATATTATTTGCAGGAAATACTCACCGACGGATTATGACATTTTTACCCAATAATATTGATTAGTTTGGGGGAAATTTCAGGATTACTAAAAGTGGACCCTGTCCTGAAGGGATCTTATACCCATGCCTACGCAGTACTTCTAACATTCCTTCCCCAGTAAAAGAAAAACATCATACTGACTCTTCCTCTCTCTTGTAGACTACAACAGGTCCATTTCCAAGCTCCCCTGTGTGAGAAGAATCGACAAGAGACCCTCTTCTTATCAGGGGATTCATCCCCTTCCGCTCAGTTTTATTTGACCGTCGGGGTACTTGCCTTCCTGTACTCCCTGTTGGCCACAATCGTCTACATCTTCTACCAGAACAAATACCGAGAGAATAACAGAGGCCCCCTGGTGGTCAGTGAAGGAGCTTTTTAAACACAGGTTTAACCTCTAAAGTATTCCTGAAGAAAACAAAGGAGTAAAAATTAACAAACGTGTGCGTCCTCTCTCTTTACATCTTGCCCAACAGGATTTCATTATCACAGTGGTTTTCTCCTTGGCGTGGCTTGTCAGTACTTGCTCATGGGCCAAGGTTCTGTCCGACATCAAGACGGCCACAGACCCAACTCAGGTGCTCCTGCTCATCAATGCCTGCCGAGCCCAGACCAACATATGCGCCGTCACCCATGAGCCCCTCTGGTCCCGTCTGAACACATCAGTGGTGAGTTGCCGTGGCCCAAACAGAGAACATGGCGGGACATCATCGATGAGAACACTTATCGTTGAATTGAACTTTAAAGATGTACTCTGTCCTTTCTGTTTTAGGTGTTTGGCTTTGTCAACTTAACCCTATGGGCTGGGAATATTTGGTTTGTCTACAAGGAGACCGGCTGGTATAAGACAGGTCAGAGATACCCGACCAGGAGTGCATCTGGGAAACGCGCCAACAGCATGAGGCAGCGTCTGTACAGTGAGAGCAGCTTCGACCAGCCGGCAGACAGTGATGACCGCCGACAACTTTACAGACAGCAGAGTATCGCTCTGTCTGAGGGAAGTCTTGACCCGCAAATCTACAGACAAGGTAGCCTGTATCAACCAGTTCAAAGTTTAAGCTTGCCCCAGACTCGACTCGGCCCCCCGATGGCGTACAGCCAGGGTAGCCCCACCAACTCCAAAGCCCCAGTGATAATTGTTGACAAGATTTAGGTGTTAGATTGGGAGATGGTGGACTGCCAAACAGATCGATGCCAAAATGAGAGGCCATTTCCTGGGCATTATGGTGACATATTGACACCCAACTTGATAGCCTACTAGTCTTAGTACTCATGTACTCTTGGGATGTTGGTTGTGTTAACAGATTAATTTCTCTGTTGACATCCAACATTATTCAGGATTTACATCTTCACATTTAAAGGTAAGTTTTGTAAATAATACACAACAAACAAATTAGTGAATGGTTGACATTGGTGAAAGGTTAGATTTCCACATATTTAATAACTGAACAATTGTTAATTAAAAGCTGTTGCTTTCTTTTCGCCATAAATTAAACGTGACCATTCTCATTCATCCAATATATCTAACAATTGCAAGCAGATATAGCCTCAACTATATCCAAACAGGAAGTGATGAATAAATCATGTAGGGATTCGCTTTCAGGCTAATCTGACACATTATCTTGGATTAGATTAGGGACTCCATATTACTTATTTATTCATTTCTGCCATAATTGGCACATGATGCCTGAAATGGTAAACAAAATAATTGTTGTGATACTTGCAAGCTAACACACTATTGTTATGGTGATTGTGTTTTGAACAGCAAATAAGCCCATAGAACTGCATTGAAAAGGGATAAATTGGTAGGTAGGTGAGTCAACCACACAGCTACTATATTTATTTATTTGAATAATAAAAGTGATTATTAATGTTGTTGTTTTGCATGTGGCCAATTTTGTAGAAATTATTATCGTTCTGGGGACTCTTATTCTGATAACAAACATGATGTAGACGGGAAAGGTTTTTATTGACCCCATCAGTGTTAAATGCAAGATATGATCATGTATCTCCTTCTTGCCAATTCTTAAATATGTTTATTTTAAAACAAAGTAAAGGTGCTAAACGATGTAGCTAATATTTAAGAGCTATAATTTGAGTCTCTGTACTGCAATTTAGATGTAGCCTATTGTAAGCTACATCTGTAAAAAAAATAACCAGTGTGAATATATTGATAGCCTACTATACCTACGATACATTATCATGTCAAGGAAAAAAAAAGTGTAATGATACAGGTGCTCAATAAGCGAAGAAAATTTGGATTTCAATGTAGCGTAATTTTTTCTTAGTTTTAGCATACAGTGTAGGCCTATACATATTATGTTGCTTATTTGGGCCATTGCAGTTACTTCCGATATCCAAATTGTGATGTTTATTAAAGACCATTAACATTGCTGACCTGTCTGTTACCCACTGTTTAAGATGTGTATTTAAAGAGCTGATCAAAAAATACATGAATGTGTGTTGATAATGTATAGCCTACCTTGCTTCATTGTAACATTTATTGTGAATACTTCTCTCCTGCATTACTAATACCAATAGACCAAAACCTCACCGCCACTATCACCTGGGAGAAAGATATCCAACCACAGCAGTTCAAAATAACGAAAGCACAATTTCCTATGATGCAGTTGCATCGTATATCCATTAGAGCGAGGCAAATGACCACGAATAACTTCGTTTGCCCATGGAATGCATGAAGATAACAATGATACTACTGACTAGACGACAGCTTTGCATAAACATCACACTTTGTCTGAATGGCAATCACCACTGGACATATTTGCCCAACCTCGGTGACCCCATGGCTACGGGCATGCGGGCGATCACGAGGCGGCAAGAGGCCGTCTTCCAAACTACACATTCGTTGGGACTCATTTAGAGAGTAAATACTAAAATATGAAAATAAACGCTTGGTAAAGAAATATGCTAATATATTATTAGTTATGAAGACGATGTGACTTCTCTCACCTTGGTTAATCTCATGGTCACACGTTTTCCTTTCAAACAAAGGCAATATGTTTGCATTCGATGGTCACCATACCCTGCACCCAGCTGAACGCGTGGGGACATATAGGAAATTATAGTGTGTGGGCATATCCCGAATATAGCAATTACAGTCATCCTATCAAGGGAAATAGGGGGTTACGTGGCAGAGTCGCGTTCGGAAAGATAATGAGGCGTGGATGCATTTGCATTTCATCACAGCAGGCTAGATTTAGAAGGCTTGCGCTCTCACCATCCACATCAACAGCATCCAGAGAAGAAGGCAACACGAAACGCTACCCTCAAACGTCGATATATGGTCGTGTTTTTTCTTGCAATTATTATTTATTTCCAAAGGGGGGCGCTATATATGTCCCCATCCATAGGAAAAGACTACCTGTAGCGTCTGGGGAGAACAAGCTAACGTATCACCTGTCAACAGTTGACGTGCCTAAATTAATTATGCGCAGTGCTGCGACGCAAAAGGATGGTGACACTTTTTTTTTTTTTTTAAATGTATATCTATAGCATATATTTATACAAATAAAAGCTGCCTCAGTGGTAAGGTTTGCACTTTGGCCTAACTTTTTACATCAGAATCTGCTCATAACAGATCATGACTGGACGAGCTGGCCTTTCAGTTGCTGATAGGCTATTGTAAAAAATAATGGTTATGGGTATATGTTTTGTTGCATCAAAGTAGGCCTACCTATTTAGGTACAAAAATCAACACATAATAAACAAGTTTTGCATGCAATAATTTATTAGCTACTATTTTTTCTTATTTATAAAATATATACAAGTGACATTTTGTTCAAACCGTGAAGTTATTGTCAACGATATAATTACATGAACATATTCAAATGCCTGATACTTAATGAATGGATGAGTGGAACGTGGAAAGACCACACTATAGTAACCATTTCCAATGATGTAATGCTCATAAACTCACACATTCACTCACTCACTCTGTGTGGTTCTCATTCAGCTCGCAAATGTTTTTGAATTGAAGTGAAAGTCCATTCATTACTCACAAGAAATTTTCTCAATGTGTTCATTTGGCAATAGTTAAGACAGATGAAACAATTTAAAGTCATAACAAAACCAGAAAAACACACAGTTTTCGGGTTATCTTTACGAGGCTGTGGACACACTGGAGACTTCTGTCTTGCTGCCAGACACTGAGGACTCATCATCCACGGCGCTTCCCATTCCAATGGTGCTGAGCATGCAGTTACGGAACTGGAATGAGAGAAAAAGCATACATTTGTTTACCGTACAACATACGTCAGGTTACAGGGTTGTAGAACCTGGAACCGAAAAGAGGAATTGGACTGGATGATGTGAGCGATAAACCCACCTGCTTGTTGAACAGCACATAGATGACGGGGTTGAACAGCGCTGAGCTCTTTGCAAAGAAGGCAGGGATGGCCATGCCGACGGCAGTGAAACTGGCTCCCCTGTTGAAGAAGATCCAGGCGGCCAAGGAGGCATATGGAGTCCATGCCACCAAAAAGCCAAAGACCATCAGGATGCACATGCGGGTCACTTCCTTCTCAGCCTTCTGGGTGGAGGCTGACTCCTGCTGCTGGGCAGCAGCCTATGTATGGTGGAAGAGAACAGATGAGAATAACCATTAATACAACATTGAAATGAGGTGCTTTAAAGTTACTTGGTTTTCCAGTATTAGTACAATTCCAACACATGTTTTGGATACAGGTCACTTACAGCTTTGACGGTCAGCACAAGGCTTCCGTAGGTGAAGCAGATGAGGAAGACAGGAACGAGGAAGTGGACAGTAAACATGTAGATGACGTATGACTCGTTGTTGAAGCCTTCAGCCAGGGTGTAGTAGTCTGGTCCACAGGAGCACTGCATGCCCTCTGGAAGGTACCTGGGGGCGATTTATTATTTCGTGAGGTTAATTATTGATCAGGGTATCAGCAACCATTATGTTGATATTTAATAGAAACAAAATTTGCTTCAATAAACGGGAACAATTCTTCAATATAATCGGCACGTTCTTCCATTTTTAAAACGTGATGTGACATACCTGGACCATCCGAACAGCGGTGGGCCGGCGCAAGCGAAAGCCATGATCCAGGTGAAACCAACTCCGGCACCGGCGTGGGTGTTAGTGAACTTGAAGCTTCCCATGGGTTTGCAGACCACAATGTATCTCTCCACAGCCAGGACCACCAGGGACCACAGAGCTACTTCACCTGGAGAAGAAAATCGTGGGGAATTCATCAGGATTCACTTGACTCCTTTCTTGTTGTACTGTTGTTGCATCAATTGTGATATGCATGTTAAAGCTTTACAGTAAATTTAATAATCAGCGATCGAAAAAAGCAGGGTTAGAAAGCAAGGAGGACGAATGCCACAGCAAGGCAGGAAGAGGTTCTGGTCTTTACCTCCTAGCGTAGCCATGAATCCCTCCACGGCGCACGCGGTCGCTCCCAGGATGAAGTAGCCGTTGACCGCAGATGTGATGGTGATGGTGAAGCCGAAGCAGCACATGATGAGACCAGCCACAGCCAGGTTGACCAGGATGAAGTTCAGGGGTTGTTGGAGCTTCTTGTTCTGGAAGGTGACCAGCAACGTGAGAGCGTTGATGGGGGTTCCGGTGCAGATCAGGAAGAACATGTAGATAGCCAACATCTTGAACATGATGGGATCGGCAAGGTAGTACTGCTGGTATTCGTAGGGGCTTCGTACAAGCCCAGTCCTGTTGGACATGGGGATGTAGAAGTTCTTTCCCTCTGTTCCGTTGGCCTCCATCTTTAGAGGGTCTCTGTACCTGACTGGTAGAAACACAAAGTTCGTCCCGAGTCCAGTCCCTTTATATACCTCAGTCCCACACTCAAACTGATCAAATTAGATTATCAGAGGATTGCCAATTTAAGTGGTCTTAAAGACAGGTAGTCCGCTGTTGACTTAAACATAATTAGTCTAGTTTCCAAAGTCAAACCTCCATAATCCCTTTGCAGCAACTGGAGTCCCAGTCCGCCAGTTACTTTCAGACCGTACAATTTATAGCTCAATCAATCAATATTTACCTTCCTAGATTCATATCCAACTACGTTGACCATAAAAGCATCCCTCTATCCATCCGCTAAGTCTAAATCTACATTCCAATCACCTAATTCATCACTAGTACGTTACCAACTACCTAAAATCCTCAGAATGAGAAGGCAAAACAGGAGATTGGCAATTTATTTAGGAGTTATATACAATGGCTAGTGAAAATTCCAGTGGTGAAAGGTGTGCATTTTGTAAGGGATACACCACAACGACACCACAACGATATTGTCCTGATATTGTAAGGTAAGCGGGCGGTGATGTGGAGGAGAGCCCCTTATTTGTTCTGCGTCATGCAGTGTTCTTTGCATACTACATCTATCAGTTCTTTATTAGCACCTTACTGCAGGAGGTTTGGTGATAGTTAACTTTGCTCTCTAAGAAGCCTTTCTCTAAGCCTTTAGGTGTCCCCGGCGATGTGTGGAGCTCTTAATGTGCTTAATAAGTGAGTGACTTTACACCGGCTTACCTATGCCTTAACCTACTGTGGATACTATCGCTCTCTTTCTCTCAGTCTCTCTCTGTCTCTGCTTTTCTCTCTCGCCCACTTTCTTCTTTCTTTCTTTCCTCTTTCTCTTCCCATCTCCCTTTATCTCTCTCTCCCTCACTCTCTCTTCCTTTCTCTCTCCCTCCATCCCGCTTTGTCTCTTTGCTCTAGCCTGTTCTATTGCTCACTCTCTCTTTCCCTCTAGTGTTCTCTGGCTCGCAGTCTTTCTTGGTAGTCAAAAGTTTGATAGTACAAGGCCTGAGGCCTTTTTCATACTCCGACACATGATTGAAGTGTTTTTTTGCCAGTTGAGTTGGAACAAGTGAGAAGTGAGACTAATTGGTGATTAGGTGTTACATTTTTGAAGGCCAGTGAGCTTTGTGTTTTCCGAATTTTGTGCACAGTTCCACTTTTTTGTGTGTATACAAAGGAGAAAAACTGTAATGTTAACCATGTCCCAAAGTAGCACATGTAGTTACATTGATTATTGTACATATATTGCTATCGTGTGATGGTGTTAGCTGGCTCTTTGGTAGTGGTAATGCCATTAGGAAATCAATCAGTAAACACACCATATCATTTTCATGCTTGCATTTATTTAGCTATGTCTAGCTTTCAATATTTATAAAATGTACAGCAATGGATCCATATCCATAAAGACTCACAGATAGAAAAAAAAAAGTCTTCCGGTAGATCCGACCACATATCCGTTCACACAAAAATGTGTTGCCAGTCATGAGGGTTAGTTTGACAGAATAAAGAGTAACCTTGGGATTTTAAAAGTAACACATTGCATCACACAAACTCAAACACTTCATCTGAACTCCAAAGAGGAAAGAAACCTTTTGCAAGTTGTCTCACAGAACAATACACTGCGACCATGGGACCATGGCGCATCAGAAATTTTTTAACCATTGCGAAAGTCAATCGATGGAAAAAGCAAAAAAACTGGCAATGTCCATAGAAGAACTTGATTGAGTCCAGGTAGAGAGTGTGGTGTAGAAATAGGAAGGGATGAAGAAGGAGAGGGTCCAGAGATTCATAAGTGTCTTTATACGTGGGAGACAGCAGCTCTCTATGCAGCCACAGAGGAGACTTCTGTCTTGCTTGAGACTGAGGACTCATCATCCACTGCACCGCCCATTCCAATGGTGCTGAGCATGCAGTTACGGAACTGGAATGAAGAGGAGAAAATGGTTCATATTAAAGTTGTAGGCAGCTGAGGTTTCAGGACTGTGCAAACAAACACCCAAAGCGGTTCTCGAGGTAATTTGAGTTTTGAGTACATAAATGATAAATGGTAAAGGTTCAGCTAGTGTAACTGCAACCGACTAGAAGAGATCTATAGAAAGACAAAGATGTGTTTCAAAACTCTGTGTGTATGAGAAGTACTCGGCGCATGTAAGGATATGGGCTTATGGAATTGAAATAGATTACTGGTCACAGGTCTGTGCAAAAGGCCCATAAGAGTACCATGGAGCATCCTCAACTGAGAAACAACCCACCTGCTTGTTGAACAGCACATAGATGACGGCGTTGTACAGCGCTGAGCTCTTTGCAAAGAAGGCAGGGATGGCCATGCCGACGGCAGTGAAACTGGCTCCCCTGTTGAAGAAGATCCAGGCGGCCAAGGAGGCATATGGAGTCCATGCCACCAAAAAGCCAAGGACCATCAGGATGCACATGCGGGTCACTTCCTTCTCAGCCTTCTGGGTGGAGGCAGAGTCCTGCTGCTGGGCAGCAGCCTATATCGATTTGTGGTGAAAGAAAGAAGGGTCACGTTAAGATCAATAAGTTTCCAGTTTCACAATGTTTCAGTTTTGCTCAATTGATTGTTAAGTTGAAGGTATAAAGGTTATTTAATATGTTTTCGCAATGAGACCAGTGATGTTCCCTATAAATGAAACAATATATATTAGCTACACATAAGAGATCAGACTAGCACTGCCAGCACTTGTAGCTAGCATAGAGAAAGGCTTAACTTGTTAAATAAATTCACTTACAGCTTTGACGGTCAGCACAAGGCTACCGTAGGTGAAGCAGATGAGGAAGACTGGAACCATGAAGTGGACGGTAAACATGTAGATGACGTATGACTCGTTGTTGAAGCCTTCAGCCAGGGTGTAGTAGTCTGGTCCACAGGAGCACTGCATGCCCTCTGGGAGGTACCTGTAGAAGAGCAAGGAAGATCCATCAGAATAAAATATACCAACACACGGTCTCTCTGGTCATATCACTATGACTAGAACAAGGGGCCATTGTTTCATAAATACCTGGACCATCCGAACAGCGGTGGGCCGGCGCAAGCAAAGGCCATGATCCAGGTGAAACCAACTCCGGCACCGGCGTGGGTGTTGGTGAACTTGAAGCTTCCCATGGGTTTGCAGACCACAATGTATCTCTCCACAGCCAGGACCACCAGGGACCACAGAGCTACTTCACCTGGTTTGCGAGAGTTGAATATAAGAAGAAAAACGGTTACAATTGACTGGTTCATAAACCAGTAGCCATGCATGATGCTTGCAGGCCCACATACCTAGTGCTCCTACTTTGCTAGTGTCTAAACTTTGATTCATTAACTGCACCTTGTGACGCTGAGATAGATTCAGGTGTCTAGACCTTCATACTTTATCGTCCCTGTGGAGATAGCCATTACCAAGTTCTAGCTCCAAGACAATGAGAGCGAGACAACTAATGCCAAAATAAGGCAGGAAGAGGTTCTGGTCTTTACCTCCAAGCGTAGCCATGAATCCCTCCAAGGCGCACCCGGTCGCTCCCAGGACGAAGTAGCCGTTGACCGCAGATGTGATGGTGATGGTGAAGCCGAAGCAGCACATGATGAGACCAGCCACAGCCAGGTTGACCAGGATGAAGTTCAGGGGTTGTTGGAGCTTCTTGTTCTGGAAGGTGACCAGCAACGTGAGAGCGTTGATGGGGGTTCCGGTGCAGATCAGGAAGAACATGTAGACAGCCAACATCTTGAACATGATTGGATCGGCAAGATAGTACTGCGGGTATTCGAAGGGGCTTCGTACAAGCCCAGTCCTGTTGGACATGGGGATGTAGAAGTTCTTCCCTTCTGTTCCGTTGGCCTCCATCCTCATTCTCTTGATGGAGTCCCTGTTCTGCGGTGTCTGTGGGCGCTACGAGAGTAGGTCCACCTCGGAGAATGCTGGCTGTATCAAAGCATTGGATTTATATATCCAACTGATCCCAACTTCAAATTAGGTTAGGGAGGAATTTGGTAGTAATTTCTGATGGTATAAAAGATCCTAACATAAGATAAAGGGATTGGAACGTTTAATCGCTTGGCTCGAATTCAATTTGATTAAGCTGCTTGAGGTGTTGCTCTGGGGTGCACAGAGCAAGGTCTGAAACGTAGACTTTCATGCTAAAGTAAAATAACCAGACTAAAGACTGGTTAATTAATAGTTGATATTTGTATCGTCCTCAGCTGCAAGTTTTACTTATAATTAAAATAAACTTTAAATATACATAAACATTAGTGTATAATAATGTGAGGCTAAGTTATATATATATATATATATATGTTATTCGTTTATATATTATATATGAATACATTAATTTATCACATCAATTAAGCTCAATACATTTCAATAAATTATTCCGTTTTATACAGTGGCTGAGGGCTAACCCATGTAGAAAGATTTACATTTGTTTTTCTGCATCGCCATTAGGGGGCAGTATATCACAATCTGGATTGGTCAGATTGCTATCTTTAAATTAACTTATTGATTTCATTGTCAAAACAAAATAAGCAACATAATTTAGCATTGCATGGTTACAATGTAATTCATTGGGATAAACTGTAATTATTTACATCAGAAATAGATAACGTTGACCAAAGCCAACGTTCTACGAAGGTTAAGGGAGATCAAGAGAGGAGTCTTTAGCGAGTGCACTGTGTGCAGTGCCCGCGAATAGGCGAGCTTTATTCCACCTCCGACATCACAGGTTAAACTTCAGTAATTAAGGTGAATCCAATCAAGAAGAAACAGGAACGTTTAAGCTATACGTCCAGATGGCGTCGGGAGGCAAACGGTCATAATGCGACACCACCGGTGCGACTTAGTGGTGTGAACGTACAACGAGATTCTGCCTGGATTTCACGTGCTTGTAGTTAAGGGATACAATTAGCCTCCCATTGACGTCAATGAGAGAGCGAGAGAGCGAGAGAGGTTGGCATGATGTTTCAATGATGGTTAAAAATAATTATAATTGAAGAATCAGCAGATATTGTAGTATTCAAATACTAATAAATTGTTTGTTGAAAAAAATGTAGTAGAATATATTCAAATACATTATTATACCATCAAAATTCTCCCTTTGGCCTTGTTGCAATTAGGCTACTAAAAACTCAGTATTCCTAATATCAAAAAAGGTAGAATGTAAATTACGTTCAACACGTGTTTTATTCAAATTCAGAGATTCTAAGTAAACAGGTCTGCACTCTAGAGGTGGTTCATTCAGCGTCTCCCGAGGTAAAATTCAGTATATTGTTATGGGCGGAACGGTAAATAAACCACGCCTACATTCTGATTCACCCAGGTGAATCCTCACTATTTATAGACCTCTGAAGATTAAGTCCCGCCTCCGGGGCTCCTGGTTCCATCGGTTAAAAGTTTTTGAATGATTGTACATCTCTGTAGGTGGCTAAGAAGTAAAAGCTGCTCACGTTTTGAACTAAACACTCTTTTTTATCTAGATTCCACTTGGGTTCTGGATTGTCGTTTATAAATCTTTACTACTTGCGGCACCGACAATCCAAAACCAAAGTGGAATCTAAATGGAAAATGTGTGTAGTTCAAAACGTGAGCAGCTAGAGAGTTTGTTATGTAAGATCATTCAAAAACGCCATGTTATTTCCCATAGACATTTGAACGATGGAACCGGAACCTCGGAGGCGGGGCTTATTCTTCAGAGGTCTATGGTCATTGGTAGTATATGGGTACGTAATGACGTCCCGCATAGAGGGTCGGACCTATGGTGTGTTGCTGAATCCTCGGATGCCAGCCTTCCGAGTTGCGAAGCATTCATAGCATTCCCGTTCGTCTTTGTGATTGTGTCATGAAATTGGCTAGTCATTGTTAGCTACATTAGCCTCTTTAGCAAACCATTCCGAAAACAAACAACATAACTTTACATTGTATTGCATGCACAGCAAGGCCGTGCAATGCAGAAATTGGTGACTGGAATAAAAGTAGCAATGTCTGGGGCCTAACATACATCATCCGAGGCCTCAGATGGGAGTTTGCCCTCTCTAAAAGCTCCGCAGGGAGAAGTCCAATGCATTGACAAAAGCAAGGACTACTAGGATGCTGAGAACAGCTCCACCCCTCATTAAAACCATAGTATTGGCTAACCAGATGGTAGCTATCGATGGACCTCCTCAGGATGTCCTAAAGGGGGGGGACCTAGACGCGCCTAATCATTGGAGCCCTGGCTTCTGGCATCTGTTGCTGCAAAACATTTTGTAATGGTTCAATCTCTTACATGTGTGACAACGGTGCTCATATGCTGGGAAATTTGCCCACTACAGGCCAATACCAGTTATACCACTAGGCCTATCCTTTATTCTGCCAAATCACTTTTATGCCTTAGCCATCATTTCACATCAATATTACAATACTATTGCTCTCCTTATAAACCTACCTTTTAAAAATGTTTAGACTGTATCACTAAGTTTAGCTAATCTATATTTTTGAATCATTAGCTGAACATTTGATCCAAAAGTAATAACACACCAATGCTGATACCTCTAGTCTAGAAGACCATTCCCTCTTAGTCGTAATTGTCGGGGATCACTTATTAACAATTGTTGCTACTCTTTATTCAATCTTTCAACTTGTTCTGTTCATTATTTACCACAGTTCAGCTATTTGTTTAATTCTTACCCTTTTTCGAGCTATTTGACCTTTTTGAATGGCTCGTATGATGACTCCATTTAATCTTTAAACTTTTAACCAATCCTTTACATCTTAAACTTTATTGAAACAGATCTTCAACTGCACTTCACACTACACCTGACCTACTGTTTGTAGGTCAACGAACTCAAACCAGGATTATGGTCGGGGACTTAGGTAGAAAGTAGCACACAGGGATAGAGGGACAAGGTGCATTTTCTTTCAGGTGTTAAGATTAATTATCCACCTCTTTTTGACGCAAGCCCACCTCCCAATCCCCCAGTAATCTAACGTTCACCAGTTTAAGGCTAAGTAGGAAGGTATAAAACCTCCCAACCTAGCCTTCACTGGTGGAGTCGATCAAGACGGTTGCTTGGAGCTGCTAGAGATGGGCTGGGACAGTGGACACAATGAGCCTAACGGCACAGAAGGAAAGAACTTCTACATCCCCATGTCCAACAGGACTGGGATTGTACGAAGCCCCTACGAATACCAGCAGTACTACCTTGCCGATCCCGTCATGTTCAAGATGTTGGCTATCTACATGTTCTTCCTGATCTGCACCGGAACCCCCATCAACGCTCTCACGTTGCTGGTCACCTTCCAGAACAAGAAGCTCCAACAACCCCTGAACTTCATCCTGGTCAACCTGGCTGTGGCTGGTCTCATCATGTGCTGCTTCGGCTTCACCATCACCATCACATCTGCGCTCAGCGGCTACTTCATCCTGGGAGCGACCGCGTGCGCCGTGGAGGGATTCATGGCTACGCTAGGAGGTAAAGACCAGAACCTCTTCCTGCCTTGCTGTGGCATTCGTCCTCCTTGCTTTCTAACCCTGCTTTTTTCGATCGCTGATTATTTACTGTAAAGCTTTAACATGCATATAACAATTGATGCAACAACAGTACAACAAGTAAGGAGTCAAGTGAATCCTGATGAATTCCCCACGATTTTCTTCTCCAGGTGAAGTAGCTCTGTGGTCCCTGGTGGTCCTGGCTGTGGAGAGATACATTGTGGTCTGCAAACCCATGGGAAGCTTCAAGTTCACTAACACCCACGCCGGTGCCGGAGTTGGTTTCACCTGGATCATGGCTTTCGCTTGCGCCGGCCCACCGCTGTTCGGATGGTCCAGGTATGTCACATCACGTTTTAAAAATGGAAGAACGTGCCGATTATATTGAAGAATTGTTCCCGTTTATTGAAGGCAAATTTTGTTTCTATTAAATATCAACATAATGGTTGCTGATACCCTGATCAATAATTAACCTCACGAAATAATAAATCGCCCCCAGGTACCTTCCAGAGGGCATGCAGTGCTCCTGTGGACCAGACTACTACACCCTGGCTGAAGGCTTCAACAACGAGTCATACGTCATCTACATGTTTACTGTCCACTTCCTCGTTCCAGTCTTCCTCATCTGCTTCACCTACGGAAGCCTTGTGCTGACCGTCAAAGCTGTAAGTGACCTGTATCCAAAACGTGTGTTGGAATTGTACTAATACTGGAAAACCAAGTAACTTTAAAGCACCTCATTTCAATGTTGTATTAATGGTTATTCTCATCTGTTCTCTTCCACCATACATAGGCTGCTGCCCAGCAGCAGGAGTCAGCCTCCACCCAGAAGGCTGAGAAGGAAGTGACCCGCATGTGCATCCTGATGGTCTTTGGCTTTTTGGTGGCATGGACTCCATATGCCTCCTTGGCCGCCTGGATCTTCTTCAACAGGGGAGCCGGTTTCACTGCCGTCGGCATGGCCATCCCTGCCTTCTTTGCAAAGAGCTCAGCGCTGTTCAACCCCGTCATCTATGTGCTGTTCAACAAGCAGGTGGGTTTATCGCTCACATCATCCAGTCCACTTCCTCTTTTCGGTTCCAGGTTCTACAACCCTGTAACCTGACGTATGTTGTACGGTAAACAAATGTATGCTTTTTCTCTCATTCCAGTTCCGTAACTGCATGCTCAGCACCATTGGAATGGGAAGCGCCGTGGATGATGAGTCCTCAGTGTCTGGCAGCAAGACAGAAGTCTCCAGTGTGTCCACAGCCTCGTAAAGATAACCTGAAAACAGTGTGCTTTTCTGGTTTGTGGTTTCTGAATGCAAAGACATTTTTACAATCTCTGGACATTCTTCTCCGTGCTACTTTGGTTGGAATAACTCTTTCCATGGGTTGAACCGAGCTCATCATATCTGAGGAAAAAACAGGACACCTGATAGCATCCATTCACTCCAATGTGACCCAAGAGAACAGTCTGGACCGCATCAGATGTTCATTGCGATTGATTCATTGTGTGTGTGTGTGTGTGTGTGTGTGTGTGTGTGTGTGTGTGTGTGTGTGTGTGTGTGTGTGTGTGTGTGTGTGTGTGTGTGTGTGTGTGTGTGTGTGTGTGTGTGTGTGTGTGTGTGTGTGTGTGTGTGTTCAGACTCGGCCGCAGATCAGGGAGTCATTCACCTACAATAGGGCATCATGGCAGGAAATGGCATTTTCTGTAAAATGGTTTTTAGAGAGATCTAAGCAAAATGTCTTGGTGTTCTCTAGAAAAAAATATTTTCAAGTTGATGGGAACACACATCAATACTGTTAAAGGACCCTCATGCTTTCAGGAACAAACAAATGTATATTTTTTGGTGGAAAGTACGACAATTATTTGAGTGTTGTCATCTTGTATGGGTGTTGTCATCTTGTATTTTATAATTGACTAAAACACTTAGACATAGGTATATAAATAAATGTATGCATATGATTTTGTTGTCATGTCCTCTTTACTTCAGCTGCTGGTGCTATCAACTATTCAGGTGGCATGGGCTTCTCTCCAGAAGTCCAGACGATAGACGCCCTTTTTCTACTTAGTGTTTACTATTTTACCCTGTAAACTTTTACTATAATGACAAACACAGACGACATGAAGTGAAGATCAGGAAGTGTGTATCGACATTAGGCCAGAGAAACCAGAGCAGGCCAGATATATTCACCGACACCCTAAACACTCACCCAGTATGAAGGGTAAAAACATGTCTTCACTCCAAACTGGGAAGTATGGTGTACTGGGAATAACTTCACTTCAAGTGTCAAACAATATCACCTATTTTAAAGTCGTACACTCAATCTTTGGTGGCAATCTGACCCTAATTTGTAGTTTGTCGTCTTCATGTTCCAGTCCATCCAGAGATTGAAATTAGCTTTGATAAATCCCCTCTCTACTACTGTAGAGCCTGGGTGGAATATAATCCTAAATGGATTACACCCCTGGTTTCACACCTAGATTTTCTAGCAACCCCATGATTCAGCCAATGAGAACAAACATAGGAAGGAAGAGTATAGGTGTGTGTTTAAGTTTTAAAAAAAAAAATTAGTTTTGTTTCACCATTTGTGACCCTGTCCATGAGATTAGAGAAATGCCTAAATGTACCAGAACATCTCCCCCCATTCATCTATGATAAGACACGACAACACTTCCTCGATATAATACGATCAGAAATCTCAATATTTTATGAAGAAATAAGGACCTTTTGGAAATGGTGTCTGAGAAGGCGCTCTTTTAAATGGTGGACAAATACTGCCTTTTGAGAGCGTCACCGGCTTGCAGTCACTGAGCACTCTTTACGTTTGGCGTGGGACTGCTGCCCATCAAGATGAGGCCCTTTAATTGCCTCAAGTGGATGCTGTCCGAAGGTGTAATTTCATTAGGACGCTATCCTTTAAGTTTGGACGCATCTAACCTGGTTTTAAACGGATGAATGCGTGCAGGCTGGGGAAAGCTGGTCAGGAGGCTCCGGATGGGACGGGAGGTTTTCTAGTGGGACGCGTGTGGAAGGAGTCCCAGCACGGCTGTCTCTGAGACACAGAGCCTCCCGTGTTACACAGATCAATGTGCTAGCACACATTATGAAAAACATACATCAAACTATTTGAGACATGGCCTACATTGTAGCATATTTCAATTCACATTGTGCAAGTTGTTTATGTTATGCGTTCGTGATAGATCGTGTTCATGTTCGATTGGTATAATTTTCCATGTTATCGTTCAACTGTAAACTCTTGATTTGTGTTGTTTGTGTATTGATTGACCATGAATCTTTATTGCATTCAGTTCACTAACTCACAATTACCAGTGTTTGCCGTACCTACGGTAATCCCTTTATGATCCGTCAAACACAGGTTGATGTGGTTACATGACCTCCTGTGTTTACTTCATTAGACTGTTCCAGGTCTTGTGATGTGATTACTTGAACAACCAATAGACTCTCAAACTCAATTACTCCATGAAATGATCACTGCTAAGTTAATCTAACACATCCCCGTGGTCAGCATGTCAAACAAATAACAAATAACAAATAACAAGGAAACGTTGGTTAAAACAGAGATCATGCAGCATTTTCTTTCCGAAGATATAGTTAGAATAATAACAAAAAGACAGTTAGAATTAATTGTATGTGCGTGAACAAGAAAAGCAACCCCCTATTCCTTTCGTTATTGTTTTTTGTTGTTTTGGCATTCGATGAAATCAAAATGGGTGTGCGGTTATGACAAGGCAGGTACTTTGACCGCTAACCGTGAGAACTCAGTGCTCAGTTAAGGCCTTCACTGAGCATGTAGAGGCCTATGTGTCAGACCCTGTGTGTTGCTATATAGTTGGTTCAGTAAACACTATTTTAAGTAATCTAAGGTAATCCCTTTATTAAGCATTGAACGAGGAGCCTTCAAGTGCAGTTCTGAAAATCAACCTATGAATCACTTATAGAACTTTGAAGGCGAAAAGCCACAACACAAATTAAAATCACTTTATTATTCAGAACTTTTGTTAATCCAATTTTGGCTTCCTTCTTACATTTGTTGATGGGTTAATATTCTGCGTTGAACAAATCTCATAGGCCCGCTCAACAACCTTTTATTTTCCTTAACCAGATACCGCTCACAATAATGTTAAGAACTAACTGGGGGATAACATACTAAAACCACTTTTGTTATTTTTGAAGCCATATATGATAAAATCCCTGTCGTTTATTAACTCATTATAATACATGTTTATTAATTAGTATATATGTGTATTTATTGGCATATATACTTTTTTAGCATTAGGCAATACATAACTTATGAATGAATATTGCAAGTGAATTTCGTAAGTGAATTTTGCATGTTAAACTTGATGAATTTAACATAACTTACAATTCCCAACTCCAAAGACATGGAGGGCTGTAAATGTAAAGCAGCCCTTTCATATACTCTATAGAGATTTTACATCCGAATGCATTATGGGATTTTTGGAGAATATATTGTCATATTGAGAAGACACTGAAAAGAGTTTTACAGCAGTCCTGTAAAATCCTGAATCAACATAAATATACCATAAGCTAGGCTAATGAAAACTCTGTTCCTAGGAGTAGAAAAGCTGTGGCAGTTTCAAACATGATGTCTCCCCATAATGACTCTGTCAATCAATGTGATGTGATGTTGCGATGATAAGCGATATTGCCTGTATAAATAAAGGTTTGATCACTCTATTAACGAACCCTATCACCAATAACGGAAGAGAGAGAGAGAGAGAGAGAGAGAGAGAGAGAGAGAGAGAGAGAGAGAGAGAGAGAGAGAGAGAGAGAGAGAGAGAGAGAGAGAGAGAGAGAGGAGAGAAGAGAGAGAGAGAGAGAGAGAGAGAGAGAGAGAGAGAGAGAGAGAGAGAGAGTGATGTTAGCAAAGGGCAAGTATGCAACATTTGTCAATAGATCTTGGTTAATGTCAACGTCTCCGAGGGGGATTTCCCGCGAGCTTCTCTCTATCCGCTTAATGAACAAAATGTTCCCCGACATGCTGTTAACGAGGAGGGGGTTTGTTCACCACTCCTCCCCCCCCTTAATCTATAAAGCCTAACAAATTGGATTCCCACCTCGTTCCCTAATGCGGAGCTCAAGCTACGAGCATGTGTCGGACATGGCACCTGTCACTCTCAATCCGATCCGAGTGTCAAGTTGCTCACTGCACCTCCACACGGACGCCAGGGGTCAGAAGAGTCGTAAGGTCATTGGTATACCTGCTTGTTTTGTTTCTACATCGTGCCATTGTATCCCCCCCTGCGGTCCCAGCACTACCTCCTATGATTTATCGTGACATGTTGTTACTTATCCTTATTATCCACTCTTTGTTGACACTGATTTGAGTGTAATTAAATAGCACACATCCAGGTTCCTCTTATGGTTGGTCTGGCGATATTTTAACCCATAAGGCATTTTAACCCATTTGATTTGTATTTCATACAACCCTACCTTTGACAAACTCTACATATAAGCAGAAATCGATATTATTCATGCTTTACAATAAATAAACAGATTGAAAAGATGGTAAAAAGATGACATTACATGTCATTTCTTGCCACTTTGACGGTATTTTACAGATATTTCGCAAAAAAAATAAAAAAATAAAACGAAGGACAAATATCTAACATTAAAATGATATCCATACCAGAATAGCCTTTTATAACACATCCTAGGAATCGATTTCCGCATGTATCTATCTACCACTTTGACGGTCATGTTTCGTTCGATTTGAATAGGGTAATAAAAATCGTTTTCATCGTACATATTCTGAGCATGTGGCCCACCACGCTGAGCCCCAAATGGGATTGGTATAGCAGCTTGGAGGCGTCGATAAGCTTCTGGGGAGAAAGCTAAAATAAACGAGACAAATTGGATGTGTCCCGCGTGCCCAGTCACACTAAGCTAACTGGGATTAGCATCTCGGTTAACGGCGGGGCTAGCGATTACTGCAGAGAATTAGCCGTTTGAAAGTGTGGCAGGAAACTACCTTAAAACTGCACGACTAAAGCTGAACACTTATGATTGTAGCAGGCCTATTGCATAAAAGATGACCAAACTGGATGCATATCGAATGACCTCCATGCTTTCTGAATTTGATTATATTATTTTATTTATTTTGTTTAATGTTTTTGAATGTATGAGTTAATAGCCCAACATTTTCCCGCTAGTCATCTGAGTAGGCTATTTATATGTGAGATATTTGCATTTTTACATATTGCCTGTATCTTGCCTATCAGGCAGCAGGCCGACATTAGCAAATTGACGGCTCTATGGTCAAATGTTACAGTGACAACATATAGAAATAGATACAAATAACAAAGAGCATTGAGTAAAGTTGCGTTTTGAAAACAATAATAACTGCGTGCAGGCCTATTTTACGTGGACATGGATGGACAATGATTAACCAAGGACGTTTCGAAGTCTTAACTCAAGAAATTGTTCAGCAACAGGGCAGTAGAGGGTAGTTGTTGTCATACAGCACCACTGGGGGGTGCTGGTGAGGCCTGCTGTGTGTTGTGCGAGTTTGTGGCTGGTCACGGCTCTGGGTATCTTTAACGTTGTATTCTATTTAACAGCCACTAGGGGGCGTATTTTCGTAGAAAAAATATGTTCATAAAATCCTACACCTGGCCTGCTGATCTCATACTATAGTTAGCGCGCCGTGGTAACATAATATGCAAATCGTTTGTAAAAAATAAAATAATGCTTACACAACTATCATGCTGTTCAACTGAGAATATGCCGCTTTTCAGCATCTTTAGAAAATAAATATCCCTAATAAATGCACCAAAAATTTGCTTTTTGTTTTCTGTGTACATGGGTGACTGAGCACCATTAAGTTAGTGGTGGCCACCTGAAAGGTGGCCTGAAATGTCGTTCCTTGCCACAGGTCAGACCTGGCATGACTTCATCAGGGTCATGACCTCTGCCACCATCCGAATTGAGCTGCTGCCAAGCGGTCCTTGCAGTGTCTTGGCCATATCTGTCATCTCTGTTCCATCAACAGTAGGAGAGCTCTGCTATGATTGACTGCTGTCTCCATATGTCACATTGGATGTCCAGAGGGAAGGAGGCGTGTCCACCTCCTCTAGGCCGAACAGGCCTGTTTCAGTATCTGGCTATTACAATTATTAACCATTCTCAATCTGTGAAAAGACAGGATCTTACTTATCTGAACATCACAGATCAGCTGATCTCCAGCCAAATGCTGGAACGCAATACAGATCTGGAAGTGGCTGCACCACTTATTAACCGTGCTCAATTATGTCCTAACTTACTGTAAGCGTCTGAAAAGGGTGCGGAGGGGCGGGGTAATGGATGTATAATAACTAAGACAGCTAGGGGAGTGGGAAAAGGTGAGAAGTCTTTCACACGCAAGCGAGTTACTATAGCTCAGATTACGAATATTTGCAACCTAATTGTAGCCATCTTTGAGCAAAATGCCTAACCTCTACATGCTCCTTAATGAGCGTCTCTAAACGCTCACTCTTTAAGTCACTCTGGATAAAAGCGTCGGCTAAATGATGGTAAACATTGTTTTCTTCCCTTCCTGTTTTTCGCTCGGTGTTCTCTAGGGGGCAGTGTGGACTTGAGGTAAATGAAAGCCTTTCCGATTTCTTTCATTTTCTACAGGACTGTATCCAGAGATACAGAAGCGTCACAGCTTGATTTTTCTGCTCTTAACAGAAGAGGTAGGCTACTCCAACTATTGGCTTCTTCTTCTCTGGTTGTGTTGTATTTTCCAGAATGTTTACTATATTTTATTTATTCGTTTTGTTTATCTGTTAGGTTAGGGTTAGTTATCTAGGGTTCTTTATTCGTTTTGGTTAGGCCTATCTGTCGTTTTCATAACGGGATATCACGGATAACACAGAATTATCTAACTACAATCTGGGCATTTTTCTGTAGGGCACATACAATCTTGTAGTTCATTGTAGTCAAAAAGAAAAGTCACAGTAAAAAATTAAGAATCCACTCAGGTGTCAAGCAAAAAAAATATTTATTGGTTCTGTCTTTTAATAGCCTATTTACAGCAAATGAGATACTGCAGGTCTGCACAGTGCATGAAAAGAGAGAATGCAATCAAACATAGAGCTTTAACGGCAAGCAATAGTCTTTTTTAAGAAATGAAGAGCTGCATAGGTGACATGTTTGTGAAAAGCTACATATCGGTATTCACTTCAATTAAGATATTGCCCAAAGAGAGGAATACTTTTTAAACCAATCTAGCTGCATACTATGCAGGGGGCTAAAATGCTGACATACTTTGAACAGTTCAGCAGTAATCTTATTGGGCAAAAAGTGTCGTGCAGTAAACATACAAAGATCAAAACCTGTTCAGCCATCTACTCAAATGTCATGAATCACTGACCTGAAGTAATTTCTGCCTCACACTCAGAAGTATATGCACGTGCTTCAGCTTCTGGGATTGTGATTATATTCTCTGTGGATACTTGATGGTGGAAAATAACGAATTGCAAGTCATTCGTTATGTTTTGGGCTAGTTTCACATTCGGTTTTGGAACCTCCAAATAAAGGCAGCCGTCTGTATCTAATTAGCTATTCAAGCCACATTTTGGATTGAAATATCATATTCTTGCTCACCCATCGCACATTCCGGTCTTTCATATTGCTTTTAAGACAAACCATCAATCCATTTTTCCCATTCTATAATTGAATAAAATCACAAAGGCAACAATGTAGATAAAGCTATCGCCGTTGTCAAGATGTAGAATGGTGATGATTCGGGAGAAACTTCCCACTTAACCCTTCACCCGTCCTCATTGGACCAACCAAGACCACTTCACCCTTCACCCGTCCTCATTGGACCAACCAAGACCACTTCACCCTTCACCCGTCCTCATTGGACCAACCAAGACCACTTCACCCTTCACCCGTCCTCATTGGACCAACCAAGACCACCACCCCACTTCACCCTTCACCCGTCCTCATTGGACCAACCAAGACCACTTCACCCTTCACCCGTCCTCATTGGACCAACCAAGACCACTTCACCCTTCACCCGTCCTCATTGGACCAACCAAGACCACTTCACCCTTCACCCGTCCTCATTGGACCAACCAAGACCACTTCACCCTTCACCCGTCCTCATTGGACCAACCAAGACCACTTCACCCTTCACCCGTACTCATTGGACCAACCAAGACCACTCTGTCCATGGCATCGTTCACAATACCCACCTCCAGTGCACTTTCAGAATAACAGTGGATAATACAGGCTATGTGGCACTTGGTTAACATTAGGGCTATATCCTAGAGGCTACCAATAAGGTGCCTGATATCAGTGAATAATATCAGTTCATAAGATATTATTCATATTACCAAAATTTGGGACATTTTAGGAAATGCTTTGGGGGGCAAATCATGGCGTTGAATTCCACTTAAATTGAATCAAAGATACATTGTTACAGTGTTACATTAAAGATACATTATTTTCCAGAGCCCATTTCAAATCAATCGTTTGTTTTCTATTCTATATTAAATTATCCAATTTTGTTCTTGGGGAAAAACTGAAACTGCATTTCAAGGCACTCTGTCAGGAATGTTTCACCTGAAGGTAAAGTTCAAGTTCTTTCAGTTGAGGACATTTCAAATGGTTGTTGTTGTGCTGTGAGCGATAAAAGAATAAGAACAGGAAGCTATCGCATCGGGCAGCGGAGCGCAGCCAGTCATATACGTTGAAGAAGGGACCGGAAGGACAAGGCTTCACAGTGATGGTTTTGGCGGTGACGGACCGTTTCACTAATGTTGCAATAGGAGAATGCCTTGGTGCCGTTGCAATCGTAATCTGCAACACCTATAGCAAGTGATGTATTAAGATATCTGATGCTAACTGTACAAACACACAGGCTATGTACACACCATTTGGAAGTTTATATACATGTCCTCTTACAGACACATGGCTATCATGGGCACAAAACATAAACCGATTTTTAAATAGAAATCTCAAGTGCCGCACTTCAATTGGAAGTACGAACCAACCATGTAGTCTAGAGAAGCACGTAACGGTTCTACATGAGCATACGATAATTCATAAAACCTAAAACATTCTAATTATATTAATTTTAGATATCCGACTACTAGCAATGGTTTTGCACGTGTGTGCAAAACATGAGGTATGTGTATGCTAAGTAGATCAAGTAGAACTCAAGACGTATGATAGGCTATGTACACTTGGGGGGGGGGGGGCACTACGAACACACATGCTGGTTAAATGCCTACAGCATATACACTGCAGTTCGTCTAGCGCTCGATTTTTTCTCTTCTTTGTGTCGTGATGGATGGAAGACGCCGCTAAGGTTACAGAGTCCTCGTTTTGGGGTCGGGGGCCTCGAAGGAGGGGTGCTGAGTGGCGGGGGAGGGCACCCCGGGGAAGGCGAACACCCCCGCGGGGAGGGGTGCCAGGGGGCTCGGCCACTGCGTCACACAGAGGGGCGAGGACAGGTCGAGGGGGTAGCCGGGCCGGCAGCCCGCGGTGGCACCGGGCTGGCTGAGCGTGGCCGAGGAACGCCGGTCACCCATTGGCCAGGACTGGAGGAGCTGCTGCCGCCCCCGAGCGGGGTCTAAGGCTGTCCGCGGTGGAACCTGAGGAGACGGCAGAGCACCGCGGGGAGACAACCACAGAGCGCACGTTTACACCAGGGTGATTAGCAGACGCTTTTATCCAAAGCCACTTACAATAAGTACATTTCTGGTAAGTATGTGAAACAATATATCGCTGTCAGTACAACAAGGATGTTAATAGAACCAAGTGCAAAGCCCTCACAAACGCTAGTTCAATTTTACTGACCGTCTGCTGTTTATAATGCATGTTGCTTTATGTGTTCCATGAAGATAAGTCTCCACTTTGTGTGCAATAAAATGCATCGGTGTGTCTGTCCATCAAACATCATTCATGCGTGCGGATACAGATGGCCTGTTGAAAACATGCCTGTCTATCCAGAACCTGGGTGTGGACCATGTGTGCAGAGCAGACGTGCTCCTGGGTGAGTCTGAGGGAGTTGCTGCGGGGTCTCTGAGTGACCACCAGGACCTCCTGGGCCCAGTTGTCCATCAGCAGCTGGAGCTCATCGGTCAGGCAGCCTTCGCTGATGCCCATCCAGTTCCCGCAGTAGCTGGCCTTCTTGTTGTTGCTGTTGTTGACCTGGGACTGGGCCGGGCCCCCCACTGGCTGATGGGGTGGGGGTGTTGAAGTGGCCGCCGGCTGGCCGGGCGGATGACATGAAGCCCCCGGCCCTGCTCCAGACCCTGGATACACAGTCGCACCCACGCACACACAGGCAAACACACACACACACACGCACGCACACACACAACGCACACACACACACACACACACACACACACACACACGCACGCACACGCACACGCACACACACACACACACACACACACACACACACACGCACACGCACGCACGCACGCACGCACGCACGCACGCACGCACGCACGCACGCACGCACGCACGCACGCACGCACGCACGCACGCACGCACGCATGCATGCATACGCACACACACACACAAGCATGCACACATTAAAACACACCAGGCACAAGCACACAGACAGACATAAAAACACACAAGCACAGACAGGGGAAGACATACACGCATAAACACATAGGTGCAAACATATTGATTAGTTTTCTCACAATCATACGAGTGGGAATACATTTTTTAAGGCAAAAGTAAGAACTACATACTGCCCCGTTCCTTGCCGAGACACAACCGTTTGAGTGTTGTCCCTGTTGGAGGAAAAACAGAAAGAACTTTAGACAACACAAGCTAACGTACAGCTGGTATTACAGGTAGTAGTTACATAAAAGGAGGGTGCAACGGCCAACAGAATTATCACATTAAATAAATTGGTTAGACATGATCACTATGTTAACTATGGGAAGGTTAATTAATAGTCTTTATTTAGAATGAATAGGTTATTAAATGTTCATGCAGGAAGGAAGTAGAAGGAGAGGAGGACAGAGGTTCCTGTGAAGCAAATCACTCTGGGCATGCTTCTTGACATGTCAAGAAGCATGCCGTATACTTCATTATTAATGGTAATATTTATCTTAATTCTAAATGCGTTCCTGTACAGCTGAAACTTGACTCATCTCGACCTCAAATGGGGTTTAAGTAAACGTCCGGAGTGAGCAACGTATTATGAACAACCGTATTATTTTTAAATATTTTGGTCGGTGTGAAATGAAGGACGAATCAGCTGTACGAGAAACTACACGTCCGATGCAACAAAATATATCCAGCTTGTTTGAAGGAAGAGAGATAGGGATTAGGAAGGGAAAGCCACGAGGAAAGCTAGGGGGAAACCAAAGAGATACAAACAGATGGACAGAGACACAGGCCCACTGAGAAATCTAGCTCTTGGCTTGCTACTCGATTTATGGGTCACTCTCTCAGATGGTGGAGGGTTATTAGACCAGCCTGGGAGTGAAGAGAAGAGGGGAGAGGGCACCAGTGTCAGAGGATCATACATTCACCACAGACAAAAAAAAATCATACAACGCTACATCCAATCAAAAGCCATTTCAGTGAATAAAGACGGCATCAACTCAACGCACAGTTCCTTCATCTCACTGACGCAGGTCTTCCTCTGCTGATCAGTATCGCTAACGGTGGCAATGTAGTAGCATTAGCTTAAATACAAGTCAAATCTGCCAGGATACTGTCACACTTTGCGTTGATGGTCTCGTTTGCCTTTAGGTTCTACAGAATACAGCGTGACATGTAAGCATTCAAATATAATTCACGGCTTGAACCCGTGAAACTACACACATGGTCACTTCATCATTGGCTGCCAGCTTAACTTAACACAAAGAAGAACACGATTAATCTCCTTGCTACGTACACAGTGTCGTGCGATCACCTTGTCCAGGGGGAGGTTGCGTTGAGGTCATCTCACCATGGAGACCGGTGTAAATATTGTCCGAGGACAGGGAGCCCTTCAGCGAGCACGGCTGTTGGGTTTGAACGGGCTCTGAGGGGGGGCTGGGCAGGTGGCCGGTGCCCGACTGAGTACGGCTGTGTGTGGGGAGAGAGACTTTGGCTGGAGACCCGTTCAAACTCACCGCCGGTTCACCTCCACCTGCAACGTACCGACACACCCAGATAAACACACACACGTTTTTAAGAGATGTCATTCAGGACATTGTTTTGTACGCATTTATGCAATATAACACGCACGGTTGAACACACAAACACACACACACACACATGGCAATCAGGGCCCATGAAGTCAGCAACTTTATTGGCAGCGTTATAAAAATAGATATTGACAAAAAATAGATAGCAATATATTGGCAACACGTCCACAGGATTTTCCTTTTAAAAGGATGGGATTCGAAGGAAGCAATGAAGTAGAAAGGAGTACGCCTTCATAGGGAGTGATTTTTCTTTTGAAACGTTTTTCTCTTGCCTCCAGGAGAAGATAACCACATGTTTCCCCCCTTTTTTTCTTTCCTATGTAAGACTTGGAAGGTAATCTCTTCTTGATTGTATACTATTATTTAAATGAACACATCAAGTCTCCAAAGGGGTTGGACTTAAGACATTCTGGTGTTTCGTTCTCCTAACCACACTAAAGTAGACCCAATTAACAAGCTATAAAAGGTAAAATAACGAATCTTCAACAAACATCATCTTTATCACAGGGATGAAAAATAAAGACTTGATTGTGCACGAAATAGTAAAACTATGGGAGAATTCTCTGGAGTCCCAAAGGGGCAAGAGCTTTTAGCCGACAGCTGGAGAAGAATTAAACCAAGTATAAGAGATATACTAGGCTATAAGAGCTAAGGGATATCAGATGAGCTTGCTTGGGCTGGCCTAGCCAGGGAGATTGATAAGCAGTGACTGAAATCCAACATAGGGGGCAGGAAAGAGTCATAGGACTTTTAGTGTCGGCAGGAAAGAGTCATAGGGTTTTTATGTGTACACACACACACACACACACACACACACACACACACACACAACACACACACACACACACACACACACACACACACACACACACACACACACACACACACACACACACACACACACACACACAGACACACACACACACACACACACACAGAAATGGATACAGTACATTCTTAGCAGATACTTACTGGCTTTATTACTGTCGCTCATTTTAGTCGTAACGTTTTTAAACTGCTGCACCAGGGGGCTGAGGAGTTTTCCAGCTTTGAGTTTGTGCTTACTGGACCTCCTCCTGCGGCCAGTGGGGGGCGCTGTGTGTGAATGGCCCGGCGGAGGGTTCTTGCCAAGGCGGTGATACAGCAGTTCTACTTCTCCCCTCTGATTGGCCTGCAGCTCAGAGATCTCCTTCAGATGTCTGTGAGGGTGGAGCCACAAATAGAAAATCATGCTGTGTGCTAAAAAAACTATGATAAAAACAAGGAATACTACAAGGAATACTAACAAACGGACGAATGTCAACAAAGCGAGGTCGGGTGGTTTATTTATACAGCACCCCTGAACAAAAGCTGAAGCCTTACATAACCAGAGTGCTTTACATACTGTGTGTACGGGCGGCGATCTACAAGAGAACCTCGCTGAGGTCGACCGCGAGCCACTCACTTCTCCCGCAGCCTCTGCAGCTCTCTCTTCATGTCCGACTCCTCCATCTCCGAGTCGTTGTCGCTGCTGCCGTAGGCGGAGCCCGGGTGGCCCGTGCGGCGGCCCGGCGAATCAGAGCTCTGCACGCTGCTGCTGCGGCCCGGACGCCGCAGGAAGGCCACCGCCCTCTTCATGAGGTCGCTCCCCCGGCGCTCGGAGCGCGCGTGGCGGGACGGCGTGGCGTAGGCCAGCTTCACCGGGCTGCTCTCGGCGCCCGAGTCCGAGGACAGGAAGCGGGCGTGCGCCGTGGCGTCCTGGGCCACGAAAGCGGCGGCGGGGGAGGTGAGGGAGTGCGGTATGGCCGGCCGCTTGGCCAGGGGAGGGGGCGTGTCCAGGTAGAAGTCGGGCGGGGCCGAGTAGCGGCTGCTGCAGGTCCTCTGCGTCAGGTCGTCCTCCGCGCTCACCACGGAGAAGCGGCCGATCCGGGTGGCGGAGGCTCCGGCCGCGCCGCCGGCGTCCGCGAGCTCCAGCCCCGCTGGGGTGCGGCGGGGAGGCGGCCGTGCTCCAGCTCCTCAGCTTGACCTCCCGTCTGGGGACCACCTCGGGAGCCACGGGGATCATCTGCTGCTGGAGGGACAGACGGACGGGACGGAGAGGAGAACGTCAGAGGGAGGGCGGGGGGGCCCGACAACAAAGCTCTGTGTCGGACGCCGTTGTTGTTGTTCCCGTCCCACCGTACCTTGAAGCGGCCTCTGGTTCCGCAGCACGAGGCGGAGTGAGGGACGTGTCTCCGGGAGAGGGGAGCTGCAGGGGGAGGGGGTGGTTTCAACAACACTAAAGGCTCAGTTATGGTTCCACGTCGACGCAACGCAATGACCGTGCAGATGCTTCGACGCAGTCGTGATCCTGTTTTGGTTCTGCGTCAAGTTTTAGTGAGTGGACCAATCACAGCCCTTGAGGCTGCGTCGTCTCAAAGCAAATTTATAATTTTCCGGGGGAGTACGTCAGGCCCTAGGGACGTAATGGGTCCTTAACCCCCTTGCGTTGCGTCGACGTGGAACCATAACTAAGCCTTCATCAAGGCAGGGATGCGGGTTTGAACGGTTAAAAAAAACATTCATTACAGGGATATGATTGGTCTGTTAAATGTGTGTGAGGTGGACGAGCAGACGCCGTACGTACCACAGACTGCCGAGTCACTCAGGGTGCTCAGACTGTCCATCCTCTCCGGGATCTGGGGCTGGGGGGGTCAGACGGAGGAACGATTAAGCCAGGGTAATAAACAGCTGTTACCACTGACAACAGGGAGGACAAGGCGCCCGGACATCAGACCATGACTAAGCACTGAGTGTGGAAAATAGTGTGATGAAATATCAGACAGCATCTGGTTTATGGCTTAATCTTAAGCTTGAATCTCGGCGATTCAAATTTTTGCTAGGAAAACATTTAGATTTTCCTTTGATAGTCTCATCGGTGTGTGTGTGTGTGTGTGTGTCACAGTGGGACCTTCCATTGGGGAGATGGATTGCCAGATGTGGCACCCCATGCCAATAACACGATACTAATGTTAAACTGTCTGTCGTTTTACAAAGAGACTGTGCCTTCCCTGAAGTAAGCTTTGAAAAACCCTGATAGGCCAATTTGATCATTTTTAAACCATGCAGAAGTCTTAACAAATGAGGTATCATTGAGCAGTATACACAAATAAAAATACGATCGGACCATCAGTCAACAATCAGTCCGACCAATGGGATTCGACAATGGATGAACGGCATCCCAACCACGGCCCGACTACGCTTTACCAGCTGTTCCCCTGCGCGGTACCGCCCTTCTCCCATAGGCCCCGGGGTCCCGGCGGCGCTGTCCGGCCCGGGGGGCGACTGGACGTACTCCGTCCCCGAGCCGGGGGTCTCGGCGGCGGTCCCCGACGGGTACATGGGCGCGTACTCCTGGTACAGCAGGTTCCTCAGCTTCTCGTCCAGCGTCTTGATGGTGCTGTCCACGAAGCCGCCGCCGCCGCCGCCGCCACCGCCGCGGACCACCCGCCCCTCCCCGTCCGACTCGCCGGGCCCCGCGGGCAGCTGGGTCGGCCCCGGGCTCTGGGGGAGGGAGGAGCCTTTGGCCCCCGCCACGCTGGAGAAGGGCTGGTGGAGCACCACGGGCGGCTGCTGCTGCTGAGCAGGAGGAGGTGGAGGAGGTGCAGCAGAGCGCTCCACCTTGGTTGAGGAGGAGGAGGAGGAGGCGTAGGACAGGGGGGGCATGGCGGCCTCCTGGGGGGCCGGCGGGGGCTCTGACGCCCTCACGTCCAGGGACAGGGGCATGACCAGCGGGCAGCAGGGCACCTCGTCCACCATGGAGGCCGTGCACGCCATCTCCGTCATCTGCTGGGCGGCGTGCTGCCCCGGGGACCCGGGGGCCGGCAGCAGCGGCGGGGGGGCAGCCTGGGCCTCGTCCAGGGGGCCCAGGGAGGCCAGACCCCCGGGGGGCTGGGGGAGCTGCATGTGAGGCTCCTCCGACTGGAGCAGGGGCGGCGCCGAGATGGGAGGAGACAGGGCGGCCAGGAGGAGGGGGTCCGTATTGGACATGATGGGGGGGCTGCAGAAGGCGTAGCCGTCGTAGATGAAGCCCCCGCTGCCCCCGGACATGGTGGAGGAGGAGCCGTGGCGATGGCCGCCCTCGTCTGGTCGGACGAAAGAAGGCCAGCGTCAAGAGGATGAAAGTACAACGGAAACACCGAAATAAGAAACACCAGCTCCCTTAAAGACACACGTGGCGGTGGTTCTGGGGTCCCCAGTGTAAACACCCCTGCTGATGAGCGCGCTGCCACATGAATTGTAGCTGTCACTGCGCTCGTTAAGTTAATCGGTTCATGACGTTGTTGAGAAGACACGCACGAAAAGAGAAGTTGCCTTTTTTTTACTTTGTTTACTCCCCTGGAGTTTACGCGGCCGCTGAGGTATGAAAAGTTATTTTTATGTTTAATTATCAATGTGAAAGCATAACTGACAGTTAATTGAGTTAATTGCACGTTTTGTATATTTTGTTCAAATGCTACTCTCTGTGAGAATATTCTTGATTCTTTAACACATGGCATTCTCACGGCATGTGTGGTGGCATCTTACAAGACACGATGTCTTGGTGTGATGGTGTCTGTGATCGGTTAACCGGAGGTAGCAACATGAGTACCGAGCTACTGTCCCATTGGAGGGGGTCATGGTCACCTCTGGCGGTGGGGGGCCCCGGGGGGCCCCCGTCAGCCGGCTGGGTGGCGGCTGAGCTCCCGGGGGTGGTGGTGGCCTCGGAAGGGGTCTCCTGGCTGGATGTGGGGGTCTCCTCCACGGGGCAGATTATAAACCAGCGTTTCCCTGTATGGAGAACTGGGCAGTCAGAGGGGACCAGAGGCGTGCGTTTATCAGGACAGGTCTGGGTGGAAGATCGCCCGCAGGAAGGCAGCCGGCCAGCATGCAGTGAGTACAACAGGTCCGATGACACGGAGGAAAAGTACAACCGGAGAATTACCATTCTGCTGATAGACCGGCTGTGACACCCCAGGAGGCTGATTCTGCAATAGGAAGACGTAATTGCTGTGTAAGAGTCACAGTTCAGTCAAACAACACAATTTAATGTCTCTCTCTTTCTCTGAGTCACTCTCTTTCTCTGTGTCTGTGTCTCTCTCTCTCTCTCTCTCCCTCTCTCCCTCGCTCTATCTCCATCCTTCTCTCTCTGTCTCTGTCTCTTGTCTCTCTCTCTGTCTCTCTCTCTCTCTCTGTCTCTCTCTCTCTCTCTCTCTCTCTCTCTCTCTCTCTCTCTCTCTCTCTCTCTCTCTCTCTCTCTCTCTCTCTCTCTCTCTCTCTCTCTCTCTCTCTCTCTCTCTCTCTCTCTCTCTCTCTCTCTCTCTCTCTCTCACCTCACTCATTAGCCCTTCAATCTGGCCTGGTTGGGGACTTCCGACCAATGTGGAGACGGTTTCCCCTTCCACACCGTCCTCATTCAGCATGTCCTCAGCCTTGTCCACAATGTCCTTCAGCTGGTCAATGAAGATCTCCTTCTCTACGTGTAAGATGAAGCCATTTTCTACCTGAGAAGAAAAGCGTACACAAAAAGACTTACTTTAAAAAAAAAATTACAAATAAGAATGCCGCAACAAGAAAAATACGATCTTCTGATACTCGTTTTTTTTAATTTAATGTAATCATTACAGCTCTAGTTTTAAATGCATGCTTCATCCTGCATACATAAGGCTAGATCTGGGCTCAAACCACCACAGCTCAACGGTCGTATTTACTTAACCATATATGTGGCGATTTCCTCTGGAGCGTCGCCGTCCAGGTCGAACTTGAACGTCACCATTTTGTGGTTGTGCGTCTCCAGCTGGCACTCCACCATTTTGTCCCCCTTGTTCACCACCTACAGGCAGGGAGGGGAGGAGACCCACGGTCCCATGACAACAGAAAACATTAGGGGTGTAGTGGGCTGCGACGCGGGGGGACGCCGTCCACCCACTTTTTTCAGCATGTTCCAAAATATATCAATTAAAAAAAATATATATATATATAGACAATGTGTTTTTTCGTCTGTAAACTGGTGCTAGTGTGGCGATGTTAGAAGCTTTAGTTATTTTGAGTGTTTGTTTAGACCTGTCGGTAGGCCTATTACAATTACTAGCTACAGTTTCCCTATTTGGCAAGTAACAAATCTCAATCTTCTTCCGAGTTTGTGTGCGCGTGCGTGTGCACGCGGGATTCCTTTTTGATGACGTCATACAGTCCCCCCCCCCACTAAAAAAATCCCACTACACCACCGGTATACACATCGGGCCTCGGCCATGCGTCGCTAGGCCGCCGGCGGACTCACGTTCAGCATGCTGAGCTTGGGTTTGCTGATCTTCTCCTGACGGGAGCGTGTGCGGGAAGACTTGCGGTGGTGCTTCCGGTGTTTTCCGTCCGTCCGCCCGCCGGCGGCCAGACCCTCACAGCCGTCGCTGGTCTCCTTACCCGACGCCACGTCGGAGTGGGTGCTAGGAGCATACACACGTTAACGCAACAGCGTTTACATCTGCTTTGGCTTGGCTGTTAAAGGTGACATCTAATACCACCAGGTGTGAGTGTGATAAGCCGATACAAGCCGTTTTGAAAATCGGCCACAAGTGGGCGTGTTCACCTAGATGTATGACACATAGATGAGCAACGTTTGCTACGGTCCACTAGGGAGGCTCGTAGGCTGATCCATCTACCACACATCTAGGCGGACACGTCCACCTGTGATGCTAGAAGACGCAGATTTTCAAAACGGCTTGTAAAGGCTAATCACACTCACACCTGGTGGTATAATATGTCCCCTTTAACACACAACATTTATATCTGCCGCGGCTTGGCTGATGAGTGAGATTTAAAGAGCAGTTTGAGTGAGTGTGTGTGTTTGTGCGTGTGTGTGTGTGTAAACGATTGGGCCACACACCTTTCATAAGCATAATTGGGTAAAAGTATTGGCTTCTCTGGAAGCACTTCCTAAGGATAGAAAAGGGTGAGGTACAATAAACAATAATACTCACTTTAGCGTGCAATAAACTGGAATACGATGTACAGGGGAACCTAATCACATTTGCAACATGGTGCTTTTAATACAGTTAACCGCAATGAAAAACAGAACAGACGAGATTGTATAAATGTGAACATACAGTCGATTAATGCGGGGAGAGACCCAGATTAAGAGCTTTATCTTTACCTCGGCAGCCGGCTCTGTTTGTTGCGCTGCAGACGCTGATGCAGAGTCTAAATTTTGCTGAGTTGCAACCAGGGCCGCATCAGGAGCCTGGGGAATAGTCTGCATGCCAGCTGACTTAAGAGCTGGACGAGGTCCTGGGGCTGAGACAGCTTGCTCAACAGCGAGCTGAACAGACACTGGCTGTTCCCCCGGACCCGCGGCTACGGAGATCAGACTTGGGGCCAGGGAGGAAGGCTGGCCTGCAGCACAATACGCGCTAGGGGTTTGGGTCGTGACCTCCAGAGGATCTAAGATTGAGGTTAACGTAGACAACATGGGGCGGCCGCCGCTGGTCTGCGTGTGGGTCAGAGGTAGGGCCGAGGCGGCGGACGGCCCCGATGCAAGGCCTTGAACCGGGACAGGGGCGGGCGCTGGGGCGTGGTGGTGGGGCAGGGCCGTACCTTGGCCCGGCCCTGGAGCTTGCGCTAAGGCTGGGGCTTGAGATGCCACCTGAGCGGAGGTGGGCTGGCCCGTGGCCTGGGCAGGAAGGCTCAAGGAGGACACTGCGGATAGGTCCAGACCGGCTGCAGCAGCAGCAGCAGCAGCTTCCGCCTGCAAACCGCCTCCCCAGGCTGGGGTCTCCAAGGCCAGGGCCGGGGGCTGGTTCTGAGCCAGACCGGGAACATGTCCCCGGCCCTCCTGGGTAGGACCCGCTTGCACCTGGAAAAACAGCCATTGTTTAGATATCTTTATGAGCAAAGCCAGGCGGTGTTTATCTCTAGTGCTGCGTTCAAGGGGATTTCAACCAAATCACAATTTGAAGGATGGGAGTTGGATTGAAAATCAGGCGAAGCCAGCAAATGGGGACAATAACGTTGGAAAGCGTCTCCATCCAAAAGTTAAAGTATTTTGCACGTAAAAAACGTGTCGCATATAGAGAAAGTAGACAAATAGTGAGAGGAAAAACCATCGCCAGGACCTGGATAAGCGTATGCCCGAATCTATCAGATTCTACAGGTCTTAACCCCTTTGCGATGGTGGTACCTGAGTGACATATTCACCTTGACAGGCGGCTCTGCCCATTCCTGCTCAGGGTTGGGGGCGGGGTAAAGGGTGGGTTGCACCTGGGAGAGAGGCAGGGTATGGGTGAGATGGAAGGGGCAGAAGTTGGGCTGGGAGATGGAGGGGTACCCGTGATCCCCCCCCGGTGGGCCTGAGGGGGGCGTCGGCGCGGGCACCCACCCGCACACAGACACGGGGGTCAGCGGCGTGCCGAGCGCTGGCGTGTCCGGCAGGGCGGCGTTGAGGATGAGGGGCAGGGAGGGGGGCGGGGCCCTGGGTGGGTAGTGGGGGGTGCTAGGAGGCAGGAGGGGGGTGGCGGGGCGCATGTAGGCAGATGAAAGAGCAGTGGGGGAGCAGGAAGGGGGCTTGTAGCCCAGCGTGGGAGTGTTAGGGTATGGTGAGGGAAACTGAGAAAGAAAAGGGGAAAACGATATATAATATAATATATAATATAAAGAACATAAAGTAAGAAAGCAACATTTTTAAGAAGACATTCAGACCCTTTGGTCGGCCTTTAGCTAATCCTAAGGCCTTCTTTTGGCCCATTGATTATCCCTAGTCACAGTATTTATCTAGGTAGCGGGCTCAAGTGACACAATAACACACCTGTGGGTTCAGAAGAAGAGGAGGAAGAGTGGGATCAGCGTTGGAGAAGGGTAGGGAGAAACTTGTCGTCATGTCAGGAGGACTGAGGTGAGATATTGCCTGACCAGCGGATGACTGGAAACACAGGAGATATAAAACATGGACAGCAGAGTGACAAATAATTAAAGACACTCAACAGGCAAGATATGTAATCATTATGTAACGCGTAATATGCTCATGTTTTATGTATTTGATGTATTACGAAACCACTTTGGAATCAGGCCATGACTCTGGTGATGCTTTACTCTCTCAGAAACAAGGGTTTCAGCTGTTTCCTTAACCAGAACTAACATAGGGATGTTTTCCCACAAAATATCAAAATGGTCATGCTCTCTACAATTCATGAGCAGGTCAATGGAGGACCGTGTGTGTTTGTGTGGCTCTGTGGGGCCAGCCGCGGGCCCTGTCTGTGGCCCTGGCCCCCGCCTGCGGCCTCCGGGTGCTGGTTCTACCTGAGGAGGGTTACCAGTTGTTTGGACATGATACTGAGTAAATTGCAAACAAATGAGGGGGGGGAGGAAACACAAAAGACAACATTAACGACATCACAACCAATTAATCTCTGCTGTAGTGAACCACAACGCAACACACAAACACACAACCGTATCCATCACTGCCACCTACGCAACGCACACAAAGACATAGCATATCTTCCACTACCGGCACATACACAAAACATACAATGTATCCACCACCACATACATGACGCAGACAAACACACAACATGCACAACCATCAATTATTGCTCTGCCACGACCATCGCACTTTAACCCAGAAATCCCAAAAATACACATAATCACACACACCTGCACAGACAAATACTGATTCTTTTCAAAAACAAACAAATTAACTACGGTAAGCTAAAATGCTTGTATTTATGAAACCATATGAGGAGGAGCCACGATGAAACTTAGCAATATTTGAATCTATCTATCCACCCATCTACCACGTGCCAAAGTAAACTGACAGACTCCTACCTGCTCGTGGCTGGGCTGGGCAGCGGGTGGTGGTTGAGCCGTGGCGTCTGCAGGCAGGTAGCTTTGTGCTGGGGGTCTACTCTGGTATACCGAGGGGCACGGCGCCGCTGGAGCACACACGGCGGTCTGGCAGGAACACAGAGGCGCCAGGCTCAGGGGTTCATTCATGTACAAGAAGACAGGAGGACCGCCGGAGGAGTACTCCATTTAAATACACTCCTCAAAGCGACGTCTACTTGTGGAAATCAGTTTGTCACTAAACAGGACACAAGGCCCATCTCCAGCCCTTCAGTGGTGTCAGGCCACGGCTCGGAGCCGTCTCCCCTCAGTGGTTCTGGGGCAGCGGGGCACTGGCACCTTACCAATCACCATCTGAGAGAGCAGTGCTTATTAAATCATGTGGGAAGAAATAGCGAAGGGAAAGCCCAGCCCGTAGCCACGATAAGGCTGAAGAGTTACACCATTTATCTTTTGAATCTAACACTATTTGATTGTTTGCTAGCTCCGTGAATGACTTATGTATCGATGTTTACAATTGAAATGTCCGTGGCACGTGGTATTAACAACTCCTGCTCAGGGACTCAAGAGGAGAATTCGCTCATAGCTATTTCTATTACAATAAATATGTGTTCCCCTTCCTAGTGAAATAAAGAAATGCAAGATTTATAAATAAAGAAAAGGAGTAATACTGTTACACTAAATTCAGCAGCGCATTCAGAAAGCCAAAGCAGAAGGACCCAATGCCAAAGGACTCAGCATTTCAAGACGGACAGACCTGTCAACGTGGAAAGTGATTCAGTATTTGCAATTAGAGGCGCCACGCCACACACCGATGATTGACACCATTAGTTTGTTAGTCTGCGTCTGCCGCTAATTGCCCTTTTCGATTTCCACACCACTTCACAATGTAATACAATTGTTGATACCATGACACCCACACACACCAACAAAACAAACAACTTCATCTGCGGGGTAAACAGTGGGGAAGTGCATGCTCGGTTAGCCATGGAGGACAGCAGGTGTTAAGCAGGTGTTGAGCAAAGCAGGTCAAGAATCATGGAAGTATACAGAGCTTCCCCTGGCCCCAGTCTGCCGCATTAGGGTGTGGACTGGAGGTAGACGGCGACACACAGCCTCACCCTCCGCCCGCGTCGCTACGCTTACCGTGGGACCCGCTCTGCCCTGGCTGCCGTGCGTGGGGACAGCTGGCCCGTTCTCCCACGCCTGACCCTGGGTCGTACCACTCAGCTTGCCGGGACGGGCTGCAAGTCCACCTCACGGCTGCGAGCGCGGGGCGATGCGCGGCTCCCGTTTCCAGGGGACTCATTGAACAGGTTCGGCCGCGTCTCACGATGTTCTGAAGACATTGATGAAGGAGACCCAGCCCTCCGTCGCCGTTAACACCCGCATGGCTGAGCTCTATCCAAGAGCCGGACGTGCCGCGTGAGGGCGAATGGTCTGGGGATCCTGCCAGGCTACCGGGCAGGCGTCCAGAGGTTGTTGTTGACGTGAGCGTGGGCGACGCAGATGAGTCGGTGGCAGGGTTTTGGCAGAGAGACCCGGAGCGCTGGTGCACGAGATGGCCTTCGTCCTCTGCCTCGTCCTTCTGGAGGAGGGACACGCGGGCCTTGCAGCGGTCGGGGGAATTTGACCTGCGCTGGGAGCTGAGATGCAACCCAGAGGGACACCTCGAGGGCATCAGCCCCGGGGCAGCGTCGCACTCAGGGGCAGGATTGCAGAGTCATAACCGCAGCCGGGGCGGTGGTGGTGGCAGTGGGGGTGGGGAGGGTGCGTATGAGACAGAGGCGACGTGGAACCGGGAGATTCACAGATAGCTTCTGAGCTGGGGCTACTAGCGTGTACCGTGTCCGTCTGGCCTTCTTACACACTCCCTGCGTGACCCTGCCCCCTTCTTGGACAGGGGTCGCGCGGTGGGGAGAGTGATGCATAGGAGAGACATCGTCCGACATCGGAAGACCAATGAGGCACTTCCACGCGTTAGGCACGGAAGTGCTTTCATTGTGGAGCGGATCCCCCTGGCATTTATAGGACTCACTGGAATGGAGCTGCTAATGTGCAGTTCGGCAAAAGAAAATGAATACACGTTGTTATCTTAACGAAGTCGACGACCAGAAAAAACCAAAATAAAGGGTTTTTTACCCCCCAGGGCTGACACTTTGAGCACACAGAAGACTGAGAGTGCAGGTACTCACTGTTGGGGACTGGTAGGGCCCCGGGGCTCCGAGGAGGGCAGACGGTTGGTAGGCTGCTTGGAGGGGTTGGGTGTTCTGCTGGTAGGCGGCCTGCTGCTGCTGCTGCTGCTGCTGCTGCGTGGAGGCCTGTGCGTAGCTGTCGTGCGGGGGCTGTGCTGTAGGCGTCGGTAGGGCCTCTTGGAGCAGGGATCAGGCAGGGACGGGGGGCTGTACAGCATCTGGACGGCGGGCTCCGGCAGTGACGGGTAGGCGGCGGCCCTCTGCTGACTGTCATCAGGTTGCACGGTGGAGCTCACAGCGCTGTCGGCTGTGAGCACACACACACACACACACACACACACACACACACACACACACACACACACACACACACACACACGACACACACACACACACAACACACACACACACAAGACAGCACACACACAACACACAACACACACACACACACACACACACACACACACACACACACACACCCCGGGGAGCAGAGAGGGGAGGATGAGGAAGGAATGGGAATTAAGCGTTTTAACTGATTGTTATTCAGATCAACATTGGGATGATGACTCATAGGTCCAATGCTTTGTTTCCTTTACCGGTAGCTCACTTCTGTCTCAGTTCTCCACACACAGAACAACAACACGACGGACCACCGTCATTTTGTCTCCACTGTCTCTACACACAGCCCGCAGCAGCACTAACCAACCATTAAAACACATCCTTAATTATCATGTATCCATCACAAAAACGCTTTCAACGGCCTAATCGGCTTAGGGTGATTAGCGACTGAGTCTGGAATGCCAGGTCTGTGTGTGAGTGTGTGTGTGTGCGACACAACGGCTTCTTCTCACATGTGATGGACGGCGCGTCGCGCGTCCGGCACCACGTAGCAGACGGCGACCGCGTGGCTCCTCCTCCTGGTCGCCGTCCGCCGCCCCCGCCGCCCCCCCACCCCCGGGCCGCACGGGGGCCGCGCCCGGCACCCGCAGGACGTCCGCCGCCTGCCGCTTCTTGGCGGGCGGCTCGCCCTCTCCGGGCGCCACGGTCCGCTCGCGTCTCCATTTGATCAACGCCACGCGGTCCCGGATGGACTTGGCCACGATCTTGGCGTCGCTCTCCAGGAAGAAACCCGACTCCACCTGCAGGACGGAGGGCGGGTTCAAAGGGGACTGATTATAACACCAGGTGTGAGAGTGATTAGCCATAACAAGCTGCCTCTTCTGACATCACAAGTGGGCGTGTCCACCGTCCTAGACGTGTGCTGGATAGATCACATCTAGGTGGACACGCCCACTTGTGATGTCAGAAGAGGCAGATTTTTTAAAACAGCTTGTACAGGCTATTCCAACTCACACCTTTTGGTATAATATGTCACCTTCAATTTACTTTGATATATCGTAGAAAGTCAATTAAGAACTCTGATGTATTGCCGCTATGCTTCCCGACTGATAACAATGCTCTGAATGAAATAGGGATTGCCCTGCAGTTTCCCAATCTAGAACATGGAATGTGTATCCTATGCTAATCAAGATGTTTAAGGCTACTAATCAATCCACTCAATTTACTTCAGCTGATCTTGTTTCAATCAATGGAGGACATGGCTCCATCCCCTTAGAGTGGGCCTGTCTCACATAATTGAGTCCCAAGGGTAAAAAGGGTGTGGAATTATGATTATATCTTGCCCATCAATAATCTCCCTTTCTGGGAAGAAGCGTGTAAATCTATCTTTCTGACGGCCACGCCTGTTTTTCTCTCCCTAAGGGTACGTCATTTCGAAGTTACCAGGGATGCGTCAAAAAAACAGATGGTTTTTTTTATCATGAAAAAATAGGCCATCGACAAGCCTAATTCTTTTTTTAAGTTAACGGTAGGCCCTATTAGCCTACATTTCGAACAGTTGAACATTCATCATTAATGCAAACTGAAAAAAACATGAAACATTTAATTTTCAACAAAACAAGAAAAAAAAGAAAAGATCCCTCCCATCCCCAAGTTGCACCCTGCGACTTATTGTGTTTACCATCTCCTGAGCGACCCCGTCTGGGACCTCCGTCTCGAGGTCGTAGCTGAACTCGATGACGCCGGTGTCCTTGTACTTCCCCTTTAACTTCTTGGGGTCCTCCACCCACAGCTTGAGGGCGATGGCCGACTTCTTCCCGTCATCCTCCTCCGCCAGCTCCACCCTCACGCCGGTGTCCTCGGCGAAAAAGGCGTGGTTCAGGAGATCCTTGATGGAGTATCTGTGGCGAATGTATGCACACGCAAGAGGTCAAGGTCAACGCTTAATGAGGCGCAACGAGAGAAACGCAAACAGTAAAAAAATGACACCAAAAATACTGGCGTGACACAAGGCTTAAGACTGAAAGGGGAAATCACTTGTGTTTAGGACGGCCATAATTCAAATGAGAGGGGACTCTCACACACACATCACCCCCCCCCCCCCAAGCCAACATTCAAATGACATTCAAAAAACGTCCGGATTACTCACCTCTCCTCCCATCGATGACAAATGCATTCGCCGATTATTTCCTTGATCTCCGGGTCGCTGACTTTACAGTAGCTGGCGGTTTTACTCCCTGAAGTGGACACAGAACACGACATAAAGCACATTGTTTGTGATCCATCATGTTGGGTCACGCGTTAGCAGGTCAGCATGTAAACCTGGCTCTTGTTTGAGGTGTCAGATATCTTTTTGAGTACAGACTCCACACAAAGGGCCGGCCGTTGCAGCGCACACACCTACAAACTCACAAAAGGGAACAAAGCAACTACGGGAACCACAACAGCAGACCAACGACTTAAGTTGAGCTCAGTGTGTTTAAAATACCCAACAATCAGCCAACTGAAAACAATAATAAGACAAACTGAGTGACGGTAGACCTTGTGTACTCACGCTGGTGACTTTGCGGTAGATCTGCGCAGCGTTCTGGCACTCAGAGTAGGGGTACTCGGAGGTGGCCATCTCCAGCATGCACATCCCAAAGGCGTAGACGTCCACGGGCCTCGTCGTAGTGCTCCTCATACATCTCCGCGGCCATGAACTCTGGGGTACCTGGGGAGCAGAGGGTGATCGATGAGGCAGACTGTTGTAAGGAGATGATTCACCTCCTTTTTCTGAACGCTTGATTGATGCGTTATTGGATTCCTGTTCTTGTGCAACATTCTTAATATTTGTGCTTTTCTTTGGTCTATAAGTGGGTGATAATCTTAAAATGTTACTGTTCCTGATGATTGGTTCGTACGCAATCTGTAGAATTTTTTTTCTCAAGTATTACTCTGAAACAACAGATAAACGCAAAACATTGAAATGTAAAAACCTGCCAGGAACCTGCAGAGCATGCATGTAACTAGCAAAATCGATCTCTTCCATGGCGGAAAACAGACCCTGGTCAGGTTTCAACTCAAAGTCATCAAATATTCAGCACGTGTATAGTCCAGCTGAGCTCCACTACTGATACTACTACTACTACTACTACTACTACGGGGTACTAACCGATGACGCTCTTAGCGAAAGAGGCCCTCTTAAGGGTGGCCAGGCCCAGATCCCCTATCTTGACGGATCCCGTGGGGCCCGTGATGAAGATGTTGTCACACTTGAGGTCCCTGTGGATGATGGGAGGGGTACGGGTGTGCAGGAAGTGGAGACCCTTCAGGATCTGTCTGCACCAGCTCCTTAGCACTTTGGGCTTCATCACCTTGAAGCGCTTCAGATACCTGGGAGAAGATGCATCGAAATAAAGTTTTGGTGTGTTAAGACACTATGGTGGTTTATCAGAGAGAGGGGGGCCTAGAGAGCGAGGGAGAGACAGAGAGAGAGGGAGGAAGACAGAGAAAGATGGAGAGACGATAAGAGCATGGAGAGAGGGAGAGAGGCAGAGAAGAGAGAGAGAGAGAGAGAGAGAGAGAGAGAGAGAGAGAGAGAGAGAGAGAGAGAGAGAGAGAGAGAGAGAGAGAGAGAGAGAGAGAGAGAGAGAGAGAGAGAGAGAGAGAGAGAGAGAAGGAGAGAGAGAGAGAGAGAGAGAGAGGGAGGAGGGAGGGGAGGGAGAGAGAGAGAGAGAGAGAGAGAGAGAGAGAGAGAGAGAGAGAGAGAGAGAGAGAGAGAGAGAGAGAGAGAGAGAGAGAGAGAGAGAGAGAGAGAGAGAGAGAGAGGGAGAGAGAGAGAGAGAGAGAGGGAGAGAGAGAGAAAGAGAATGAGAGAGAGTGATGGAGAGAGCGAGAGAGACAGTTAGAGAGTAAGAGGGGGAGGGAGAGAGGGAGAAAGACAGAGAAAGAGGGAGACACAGACAGCAGAGCGAGAGGGAGAAACAAAAGACATAGAGAGAGGCTGAGAGACACAGATGGAGAGCGAGAGATATGGAGAGAGAACAAAAGCCGTAAAAGGTATTGTTTGCGAGAGATCGAAGGGGCCCTTTCCAGGCTCTTATTTAGTTATTTAGTGTCTTTAATTCTTACGTTTTAAGTGTGTCCCTGAGGTCATGAGCTCCCGTCACCAGGACGATGCAACTTCTTCCCTTCAACCGGGGACTCCCAGAAGTCGTAAAAGCGGACGATGTTGGGATGCTGCAGTGCTTTCAACATCTCCGCCTCCTCTTTGAAGCGCTGCCGCTCTGCCTTCGAGAGCTTTCGTTCCTGAGACATTAAGAAGACAGGAGAAGGGGGATACAGTAATAATAGCAGCTCTATTCACTCCGTTTCCCCTCATATCGCTTCTCAGGACATTTCTCAAGTCACAGGATTTGTCGGATAACTCTGTTGATACTTTATTAACCCCATAGGGGACCGGGAACGCCGTAAAGACAAAAAAAAATGGTTATGGTGAATAAACGCTTTCTTGTTTTAAGGCTGAAGGAGGAAATAATAGCTGCGATGAGTGAGGAGAAGCCTTAGAAAGTGTGACGTTGTGAACTTTAGTGGGCCAAGCTCTGTCAGAGATTTGACCATACGGTGTTGATAGTAAACACTGGCCGGGCCCTAAAGCCGGCCCTAACGTAGGGGCCTGTACCGTGTATTCCTCCTATTACAACCGTGTACTGAAAATATTCAACTGCAAAGCCTTTTCTGTGGTGCTGGAAAGGTGTATAGCTATGGAAAATATTTTTTAAAATGAAAGACATGACCCAAGTGTGTATCCTAACCGGAATTTCAAGTTTCGCACACTTCTGCTACTGCGAAGGAACACCTTTGTAGAATAACACAGCTATGGTTGGTTGTATTACATTACATATTATAATAGTATGTATATTATTAGTTTGTATAATGTTCAAACTAATATACAAATTATTATTAGTTTGTATAATATGTGGAAGAAAAAAAAAAGGGAAACAATTCAATATTTACAGTAAATTGTGCTTCTGGATTATTAGGTTTGGTTGGAAAGCGTAATCCTAGAAAACAGCATCAATCGGTTAGATAAATGTATCACAGCCTGATCAATATCGGGGCCCAGCCTTAACCGAACTGTTGTATAAATAGAAAACCGCTGACACCAAAGATCCTCCACATTTCTGTTTCTCTTTACTCAGCAGGGCTGATACGGCCATCATCTCGTGACCCTAAAGACGGCCCATAAAACCCACTGGCTCCCTCTTCACCAAGCATATGCGGGGAACCATGAGTGTGCATATATTTCCTTAACGAATACGGTCAGTATAAGCAGTCATGACAAAGCTCTTCCCTTCTATGGCTCCTTGCCATCTTTGGATCATTGCAGAAGGACGTAGCATCATATTTCATATCCTCGCTAGCGGCTGCAGCTAACGCTACAACTACTCGCATAGCATGTATTCTGTCCACAGAAGAAAAACAAAACGTAAAACACAAATAAGACAATGGATGTTGCAAAATCACACAACATGCTACCCTGCTGTAGGTGCTTCGGTGATACATGTAGGGCTGACGATGTTTGTTCAGAGCGCTGTGAGAGAGCCGGTGGTGGAACAGGGTTTGAAAGACAAATAAAGAGATGACACGGGGTGGACTGCTATCTGATCTGCTTCTCTAAGCAGGGTGCGGCCATAACAGGATCCCACAAGCAACACATAATAACGTGTTTGTGTTTACACATCATAAAAGGAAGGGAAGGGGGGAGTTTGGTAGATGAGATTTGTCTGGCGTTAGCGATTAGCATCCAGCGCTCTGGTGCTTAGGACCTCTTTAAACCCTACGGTCGTCTTTAAACCCCCCCGTCTAACAGAAGCTTGGGCTTAGCCGCTGTCCTCGTGTGACCTGCCCTCTCCCACACCTTTCAGTTTGGCTCCCACGATCGGCGTCCGCAGATTGTTGCGTCAGCAACAGCCCTGCCCTCCCCAGACATCTCTCTGCACCTTCCTAAGGACCCCCCACGGAATTGGCCTCGTATTTAGTCGTACAATTAGCTCATCACAGTTTCTAAGTAGTATATGGATCTTGGTGCTGTAGAGATTTCAAGACCATCAGGTCAATTACCCTGAGTCATGCTGGGGGTCGGAGTCCCACCGCGGTGGGGCGCTACCTGATGGTGAGTCGGATAATTAAGGGCACCTGGGTGGTCATCTGTCGAGGAACTCAACTCAACATTATGAGGATTTGATTTTATGAGGATCTTTTTAAACTGCATCTTCTTCTTTATTTCTTTTGACACAATAATGGCTGCTATGCTTTTTTGCTTTGGTCTCATACTCACACACACACACAACACACACACACACACACACAACACACACACCACACACAAACACACACACACACCACACACACACACACACACACACACAACACACACACACACCACACACACACTTACATACCCAATTGCATCCTTGCCACAGGAAATGAAATACAGTACAAATATTGTAGTAGTAAAAGTAACATGCAGTACAAGTGCCAACCATTTACATTTTTATGTTCTTTTGTTTTGTTTAGTTAGTAAGGTAACTGTATGATATATGACGTGAGCCTGTTAACAACATCACTGCCAAACTTATAATAAATAGCAACGTCTTCCTTATTAGCATAAATTGCCCAAATGTGACAATTGCTGTTTCTTCTTATTCAGTTTGAATACATTGGATCTGCGTTTGGATGGTTGCATGTTGCATGCTCCCAACCTTCAACTTTACCACCCAGATGCTTTTAATTCATATGAGTGATGTCTTTCTCTTTGATTGCTGTGACAGCTCATGTTGGTTATAATAGCCTGTATTAGTATCATTAAGTGTGTGTGTGTGTGTGTGTGTGTGTGTGTGTGTGTGTGTGTGTGTGTGTGTGTGTGTGTGTGTGTGTGTGTGTGTGTGTGTGTGTGTGTGTGTGTGTGTGTGTGTGTGTGTTTGCTTTTTGAATTTTTGATTCTGAGGACCTAGTGAGTCGGTGACATGAAGACAATGACCACCCACCTGCAAACTCACACCACGCCACGCCACCTCGACCCCACGTGTCAGTGTCAAGGCCTTGTAGACGTGTTTTGAAAGACCCTCTCCAAGTTCAATGTCGAACTTGAGGAAAGCGCACTCCAGGTGAGGTTGAAGACCGCTTTCATGCGCCCGGCTTCCTCCTCGTTCTCGTCACTTCCTGGCGGTGACATCCCAACGACGCAACGTCTCTCCCTTGTTGTCTCCGTTGGAGACGTTGTCTTCGTCCGTGTTTCACGCTGTTCCCCGTGGCGCTCAGGCTTGAGCTTCACCAGTGCGTCCACCGCCAAGCTCTGTCTCAGCCACGCGGTCCTCTTGTGGCCCTGAGGGTCTCACCACCGTCTGTTGCTCCGAGTTCGATCCACGATGGTTCGCAAGCTGGAGCTGAAGAACCGGGCTGCTGTGGAGACTCTTGTCTGCTCGGCTGCGGGTCTCCGTCTCGGAGAACCAACAGGCTCCGGCGAATGAACGCTGTCCGCACCATCCCTCGTAGTCCGCGCGGGGTATTGCCGTGGGGTCGCTGGACCCGGCATTGACTCGTTCTGTAGGTTAACGTGTAGTCGCCGCTCCATTCTTCGTATATATGCCGGCGATGGCGTTTGACATTTTCGTCGATTCCCAATTTGGGACCGAGGAAAATGTGGATCCCAACGGCGCGTGCCGAATCGTCCGCCGACTCCATCCGTATAGTGAAACCTCAAACGCTTAGCGGAAACATCAAGCCTCACAGCCTCTTTCCAGTCATAGGAGAGAATAAGCTCACCTTATGCTTGGCTCATAGCGCCTGCATCACCTGCCGGGGGATGACGCAGCTTTCTCACATGTGACTCAACCTGGATGTGATATCTTGAGTCTTCGGGAGAACTTCTCAAATGTGAACCGAATGTCAAAACTTGGG